>APFE030279499.1:0-12883 GCA_000404065.3 Pinus taeda
TATTCGACTGTTCTATTTTTAGCCTGGCAGTCTAAAAATAGACTCCGCCCATATGTCTAAAAATAGAAGTCCATCTATTTTTACTAACATGACCAATCATCAACAAATAGCATCCTGCAACTCATAGACCATGATCCATATGTCTAAAAATAGACTTGTGCCAAAAATAGCCTGCGGGCCCACTTAGTGAAGGCGACTCTTTTCACTAAGCTCCATCATCTTGTTGCAATCTCAATAGAATAGACAGCTGACTTCAACAACTTTCATTTTTTTCAGCGATAGTCACCAACAACGCAACATCAAAATAGTGCCAACAGCCTTTATTTTGATTTTATAAGAATATATTTTTGTAAAAATAGTTTAGGATATTTTTTGAGTTTGACTATTGTATAAATAACTCTCTTCACGAGTTATTAAGGGTTTCACCTCTGAAGAAGCATTTCTAAACATTTGATGTACTTGACTTTTTTGGATCATTAAATACAAAGAAAAGGATTTTGAATTTTGTTTTACACAGTTTGTGTCTCCTATAAGTTTTTCCAGTATTACTTATTACATTTTTCTTCATATTCTTATGTCTTACAAAGATAACTAGGCATGAATAATTAGGCTTCAATCTATTCCTATAAGCTTCTGAAGTGATAACCTACAAAGAGAATGAATTAATGGACTGTTTGTTTAATTGATTCCCTCTGAATCAATAAATCATCAACATCTTTTGTAATTTTAAGCATATTCTCTTAAACCTTCTAAACATAGTTTAAAGGTTTTTGTACTTGTGATTATTTAATTTTCAATTTGAAAACTGTGATAATCATATTATTTCTTTGTTTCTGCTCACCACTATTCAAGCTTTATCACCGTGTGAAATTTTATAGCAGCCCTCTACACCGATATTAATATTATTCAAAAGGTTAGGCATTATAGTGTTACATCTGCTTCATTCAATGGTCCTCCAAATTAAAACAAAACCCCAAAAACAACTATCTTATATGCTCTAGCATGATATTTGACCATTATCATCTCAGAGATACAACATCAACTCACAACAACTAATGGGGTTTAGGGTGATGCAGGCCAAGAATAGGGGTGTGCATTGTGAGAGGAGCGATGGAGGCACTTTCGATGAACATGGATAGGTGGTAACGTAGGTGGAGTACATTTTGGGGTCTCCACCGATTTTGCTTTAATATGTTTTTTTTACTGTTTTTTTTTATTTTGAATGCTACTTATATCCTTTGGTTGTTGTTATTAGCACATCGTTGTGTGGGATTGGCAACATGGATTAGATTCACTTGAAGGATTGTTGAAATATGTGGCAAGAAATTCTCAATTTGATTTTGCCTTGATTAAATTGAGAAAATTTGAATTTCCACATCAACAAACAACTTGGATGCAATTAACTTGTATTACATGGCTTGTGCGACCCATTTTACTCAATAAATTCGAGTTGGAGGAGTTAGAGTTCACTTAAGCATGTGTGATTGCTAATTTGTAGCAATGAAAGTCAACTATCTCAAGTTGCTTTTAGTTAAACTAGTTCTAACTATTGGAGGAACTAGTGGAAGGCCAATTGTGTAGTGGGACTTCAGTCAAATGCAATGATCATCTAGTTATCTAATCAATCAACCCAAAATAGCTAGTTCATGCTAATAATTCGAGCTACCCAAATATGGTGGAGATTATAAGGAAATGTAACATTGGTTGTAAACTAGATTTGAGCATACAAGTGTTGCATTCAGTCACATGATCAACCTTAGGAATTGCACAATCCATTTTGGAAAAATTCCTAAATAATAAGGGCCTAATTTCTCAAGGAATTGCCCAAGGAAATAGGGACTCAAGCAGAGGCATAAATTGAATAAATTTGGGTTTGAGCTTCTTAGTGAGCAGAGAGATAGGTTATTCACTTATAGGTTGTGCATAGTTGAGTAAAGAAATTGTAATACATCTATATTCATCAGATTGATGCAAGAAGTCATTGGAGTTTTTAGCAGATTACTTTCCCTAGGAAACATATTGTGTTCACGTGTTTTATTTATTATTGCATGTCTATTTTTTTTTTGCTAAATTGTGAATTAACTTTCATAGAGTAGTAGAGTAGGTTTGTGTCTTGTGATTTTGGTAAATCTTCATGAACAGTTACAAATCTACACCATAATTTCTACATCATATCTTAGCAAGATTCACATTAGAGAAGAAATTTTGAATTTGTTTCTCAAGAGGTTTGAATTTGCAGTTCAGTGTAGCAAGATCTCTTAAGAGCTGAGAAGATGATATTTAATAGGCTAAGGCTAGAGAATTCCTTGGATGGAAACTCTAATTTCGTTGAATGGAATGAAAACATGGAGGAGGTATTCAATGACAATGGATTGCTAGAATACATCAAGAGAGATGTTACAAGCTAGTAGAATCTGATGCCCAAAACCTTTCTCAATGGAAGAAATATGTAGCCAAGGTGTGGAGAATAATATTAGAGGGAAATCAGGACCACATTGTGAGCAATCTCCATGGGAAATAAAATCCTTATGCAATATGGTAGGCACTGAAAAATCTATTCTAGAATAGTAGCAACCAAAAAACGTTTGTGCTCAAGGATAAACTTTGAAATATCAAGATGTAGAATATAAAACATTTGGGTCACTTCCAATATACATTGGCGTTTTGACCCAAAGAATGCATTACTGTCCCAAGCTCCTTTGTTGTGTTGCATGCACCTCCATCCTTTTCAAATAAGCTAAAATCCTCCCTGAACTTAGACATAACCTCCATCCCATATTCCTTTAGTAGATAAAACCATTCTCTCATTTTCTAACCATGCCAATCTACCCTCCATCCCATATTCTTTCATGAGCCCTGTGTAAACAACCATTTCATTCAAGGATGGGGATTTTGATGCGTACTCTAACCATATTTGCCAGATACTTTCCCCCTTTTCTTTCTTATGGTTTCTTGAGTTGGCCTCCTCTAAATATGCCCTACTCTCCTTAAATTATTTGGAAGGTAACCTTTGGCTGCTAACCCCATTTTACTAGAGATCCTTCACATGTCCCTTGAACTTTTGATCCAGCCCCATGATCTATTTTCTACCAGTGGGTCGAAACATTTAGATTTCTTTTCCGCATATTCATCCATGACCAAACACTATACCACTAGTTCTAAGAATCTTGTGGTTACTATCATCACAATAAATGTATATTGTATTTTAGACGAGACAAGAATTGTATATTTCCCTTTGGGACACTCCAAAAATAATTTGATGCACCCAATTTCTCTAACACTCTTGTCTACTTTATGACCTTAATTCCCATTCCATGTTCATCCATGTGGATGCGCTTTATTATGTTCTAGGACAACTTAATGTCCTTGTCAACTCCCTCTCATATTCCTTATCATGTTTTCTAGGACTTGGGTATCCAACAAGAAATTTGGGAGATGAATACATTCAAGGTAGAAAATCAAGGGGTTTTAAAGTCATTTATTTAAAGGTCCCACTAGCATAGTCCCACCATATGGTCCACCCAATCCCTAAATTGGGGTCTAGTTCTATTTCAATTAATCATTATATGATCATGGTGGGCCATATTTCTAATTTAAATTTTATGACTCTTCATAGGATATTATTGGAGATACTTGAGGAGACATGTCTTTGGCTAAAGGGTTAAGGAAGGATTTTGACTTCAATATCGAACCATCAACCATATCCTCAACATTTGTCCCATCAATCATATCCTCAACATATAAAACCATCAATCAAGAGGACAACTAAGGTGAAGCATGAGTATCCTCTCTCGTCCATATTGTTCATGATATATATCAATCTCTGAATGCTTGTCCGCTCCACCAACTGTGCATCAATAAAATTTTGGGTTTCCGCATTGTTCACCAAGATGGATATAGGTTTTCCTTGCATTCTACCTCTGACTACCAAAATTGCAAAATTGGGATTTTCCATTTCAAAATTTTAATTCAAGACTAACTGTGCATTGGAAGGAAATTAAAACAATATTAAGACATAAAAAATGAATAATTTACACAATACAAAATACAATACATACATTGAGTTTTATCTCATAAGGTATCTAGATGCTAATTGAGCAAGCTCACATGAAGAGAGAAAGGAAATTCCATGATACATTGTTCAATTTGTAATCAAGAGCATTATCTTGGATAAGGGAGAAGTAATCTTTAGTTGCTTTCTCATATATAAAGGAAAAATTACGAAGCAATGTAAAATGCCTTTTGTGAACCAATGTTGTTGTAAAGGGTATTAGAAAGCTTGCATTGTAGGCAAGACCCTCACACCATACTAGATTGTGTTAACCAAAGCATGTTAACCATGTCCAGTGATCTCAAAATTTCATGAGCATGTTCAATGAGTGACCATAAATGAGGGATGCCAGAGTAGCTAATAATCATAGTTTATAGTGGATGATTGTCATTATACATAACATCTGTGGTCCAAGTCATTTTTTTTGTGCCCAATGTTGGTGAATCTTTGTATTGCATCATGGTAGCATATATTGCCTTTTCTAAAGAAAAAATATATTGAAATTAAATTAAGTTATGCCTCATGCAAATGTTCAATATTGTTGTGTTGTGAGTGGTTTTCGTATTATATGTATCATATATCTAGAATAACTTATTTCAAGCCTGCTTTAAGGAATAAAGGAAGAGGTGCAGGGCCTTGCCATAAGAAGGACTCCCACCAACTCCTCTCCTCCTATAAATATTTCAAAAGTTGGCCCATAAATCAAACATGCACCCTTGTTTCTCTAGTTTGGAAACCCTTGGATGGATCTGACAGTGAACTCCTCCCAACCACTACTCTGACCATCTATTAAATGTGTTTTATTGGTATGTGTAAATTATTTTGATTGATTCCTAGAGAAGTGTGAAATATAATTTTGCATTGACATAATACAAACACCAAATTTACCCCAAGGTAGCCAAAATTTCAGCCTTACAACTCTCTCATCCAATGTTAAATACTTCACTTATTAGTCGAGGGGTAATCTCCTTAATAATATATTAAATATTAAAAGCATTCATATTAATAGAAAAAATAAGAATAGTATTTAGTATTAAGTTATAATGTAGGTAGTTTCCAAGTTGACATATGAGACCCCCTTGTTTGTGAGACAAGGAATTCCCTCCTTTCAATGCTTTAACTATTTAATCTATGGATGTGTACATACCTTAATTTCATTTGGATCCAAACCTGTGACCTTTAAAGAGGAAACACTTTAACACAAATCAAACAAGTAAATGCAAATATAATTTGTTTATGTATCAAAGTTACTTTGAGAGTTGCATGGCATGCTTAATTTTGTATAGAAGAAAGGGAAAACTTGAAGGGTTGGTTACAACAAACATGTACGGTCAATTATGATTATGATAGATATATTAGTTTTGTTTTCCAAATCCATTTGCACACTTTGTTACTACTGTTAAAGGCATGTCATGATGGTTTACTGGTTTAACATCATGTACATTTAGTTGTGTCTATTAAAGGCATGTCAGCTCAATGAAAAAACCAATGGTTTATAAACTTGGTAAGTGTTGAAGCCTCCAAAATCGCTGCAACAACATTGGGGAAACCACCCGGTCCAGACCTTAGTACAGCTCCTTTTCTATTTGGGATAGTGGCTCCGACTAGGGATAATGGGACCAGTTTCCCAAAAATAGATAAAGTGGGACAAGTGAATGTTTTTATAAGTAACACTAGTGATAGGCGAAAGACTGATACTATTGACAAAATATAAATAAATAACACTGTCCCGTGAATCTATTGAGCTCTAAAGCGTAGCTTTTGATGCTCTATATCTCAAAGATAAACATGTAGATGACTGTATCTTTTAAAACATAGATATTAGATCTTTTAAGATTGTTGTGCTTAAATAGTTAAGCGCAGCGATTAAAGCGATATTACTACACTTCACATATTCATATCATCAACATATACATGATTAAAAGTAAAGGCATATCATATAAACACCCAATAGTGGAATGAATAGGATTTGCTGTAATAGCGCATGCATACAATCAATGATAGCAAGGTAATTACATAACAATTCACATACACAGAATGACTTCAGACAAAGATAGAAGTACCATTTGAGCTGTAGGTCAATCCTAGATATCCATCGCTATGTGTGGCTTCTTCCTCTAACGTATAAACATTCCTTAATCAATGACAGTAGTGCACAATTGAATCAAGAAATTTCTCCATTAAAGTAAAAGAGACTGGTCGAGTTTCATAAAAGAATAAAGGCTGAAGCACAATAGTGCAAACTTCAGTCTGTTAAGTCTATTACAAAATTTTACGACCCTTTCTAAAAACATGAAAGGGTCTATAAATACTATGCTAATCTAAATATCTACAAAACAGAAATGCTAAGATGATATCAATAACTTTTTGTTGCGATTTCTGCTGGCGATCTGAGGAGCTGGAGGATGATTCATTCTGTCGGTTGTTTCCCTTTGAAACTGAGCTGATTAATGGCAAGCATTGGCTCAATTTCAGGAGGTTTGTTGAGCCGCGAACTGAGCTGAGCAGCGTAGGTGGCGTCTTGGATGTCGGGGATCATATATTGAACGGCATCTGTTAAGCATTTGAGGGCGGCTCTTTGTTCATGAGGTTTGACTAGGAAGTGCCAATATGTTTCCATGTTTAAACTTTTTACTCTGGCGATTAATCTTCCTCTGCTTTCTAACTGTGGATAACATGTTTTCTCTAATGCATTTGCTGTAGTAACCTTTCCGGGTGTACACTGGGAGATCAAGTTTGATATGTAGAGAGTATCATTAACTAGGTCAACCAAATTGTTAGAAGTTAATCTGCACCTTGAAGCTGCTCTCTCTCCCTTTAACACCTGTGTGTGCCATTCTGTGAACAGTATATCCTTATGAACCTCAAGTATTCTTGGCAAATTGGCGGCTTTTCCCGATTTCGAATCTTGCCATTCAAGGTATGCAGTAATAGCTTCATCAGCTTGATTCAAGTCATCCCTTTCTTTCTCTACTTGCTTGTTTACAGTTGTAGTTAATTCGCAGAGTGGCTCTGCTTGAGAGAGTTGTTGAGACAAAAATTTGACTTGCGCTATCAGCGCATTGTTGATCAACATCGCCTCTTTCCTGAATTCCATTATCTGCGAATCGCCTTTTATATTCTCAAGCTGCGCTGTTATTTGAGCGATATGCTCATCCTTGGTCTTTAACAATTGCTCATTCGCCACTCTTAATTGCTCCAAAGCCTCCATTAATTCATTTTGTTTCTGGATTGCTGCCTGATTAATCATCTGTTTCTCTTCCTCCCATTGCTAAGCCAATTGGCTATTTATTTGTTGTTGCTCCACTAACTGTTCGCCTGCATGCGCTGTTCTCTGTTGTTGTTTTGCTAACTGTTCCTCGGCTTGTATTACCCTCTGCCTTATATCAGCTAATTCTGATTGCAACATGGAGATTTCCTGGTCTTTTGTCTTTAATAAAAGACTTACCTCTGATGCCTTGTCGATGGTTGCAGCTGAATAAGCTCCATCATACTGTGACAATTTAGTCAGGTCATCAGAGGGATCCAGTTTCTCCTTCCACACTACATTGCCCATGACCGTTTGTTCTAGAAAGATAGAAGGTTGATCAAGCCTTCGTCTCTTCCTCGATCGCTTTACTACTGCTATGTGCCTTGGGTTGTAGAAGACATCCAAGGGAGGAATATCTTCCACTTGTAGAGTGATTTGGTCGCTAGGACCTTTGGGAATTATTTCAATATCCTTAGTTTTAGGTGGGCCGCTGGTTCCGCTCAGAACCTGTGATGAGGTATCATCCTGTGCACTGCTGTTTTTAGGAGCATCAGTACTCTGTGAATCTTTTCCTCCACTGATAATGGTGCTGAACTGTTGCCATTCCTTTTGCAGTTCAGGGTCTGTGATAGCACCCGTGTTAGTATCGGTGGTGACCTGTTTAGACTGAGACTCTTTTAGTAATTGCTCTTGTTTTTACTTTTCTTGCTGCTCTTGTTCCTTCTGTCGCATCTTTGCCTGCTCTCTTTGCTGGTTGTCCTCCTGCTCTTTGCACTGTCTGTCCTCCTCTTCTTTCTTTGAGCGCTCTTCTTGCTCTTTCCTTAGGCGCTCTTCTTGCTCTTTCCTTAGGCACTCTTCCTGCTCTTTCCTTAGCTTCTCCTCTTGGTCTTTCTTGTTTTTCTCCTCCTGCTCATTATTGTTGGCCTTCGTTGTAGCAGGAGGTTCCTTTATCTGTTGTTGGTCAGGCTCGCTTGATGATGCTGCTTGGGTTGGCCTTAATAAATCGAGAGGCAGAGTTTGCAACCTCTGCTATCTGAGTTTATTAAACTCAATTAACCCTTCATCGTGTTATCGCATCTTAGCGAGTTCTTTGGCTTGAAAGATCGATTCGGCTGAGGCAAAAACATCATCAAACATATCTTCTGTATGATCAAATGTCGCTAATTTGGCATGCTCCAAAGCGGCATATGTTGTTCGCTTTGGGTCGAATGCCCTATTCGGAATTGTAGCAAGATTTAGAGCTTGAATCTTCGTGGCCTCTTTTTCTGCATGTTTTAGATCATGCAGGGTGAAAACTCCACATCTAAAGGGAAAAGTAGGCCAGCCCCTTTTCTTCTCCTTTTTTAGAGTCTGTGTGGTGCTTTCGGCTGTAATTTGGTATGCAATTTCCCTTGCTAGCAGTTTGTCAGGGACATATAAGGGAAGGACATGAGGATTGGCTTGGCTGCCAAAGACTCTAACATAAGTAAAATATTCTTCACCAAACCAACTAGCCACTGCTGGCAAGTCAAAAGAGGCTAGGTAGGAGACCCTTGGAATAGGCTTATCAAAAATGGAATAATAAAGAGGAATCATGAAACCATTACAAATCTGGTACATGTGGTTTTTATAGGATGACTTCCACATCTTGCGATGGTAAATATGAATGGGCGAGGGGTCCTGTGCAGTCCACCTCCAACCAAGAACAGGGAATTCAGAATTAAAACACAAGGTATCCAGGATATATGCATTGTAGTAGAACGGGGGAATTTTCCTCTCAGTGACTCTAGTTTTGTTCCTAAAGTCACTAACAGCCAATGCTAGCTTATCTGAAAGGATAGTAGCCCAATCCATAATTGTACTGTTTACTGCCGCCTCCATGAGAGGAACCATTTCAATTGTAAAAACGGCAGAATCGTGCAAACCCCACAATCTACACATCATTATACCGGCATAGCAATAAGGGGAACATAAAGAGTCGATTGAGTACTTACCGGAGGATTCATGCTTGTGTTTATTTGGATTTTGCCTCCAGTCCTTGATAGGTTCAGACTCAATCTCGTTCTCTTTTGCGAATTTCTCCAAAAAGGCGCTATTATATATCTTCTCCGGCTTAGGCAAATGATACATTTGCCTCAGATCTTCTGGCTTGAAAGACCCAAAAATCCTCCCATCCTTTGTGATGAAAGTCCTGTCTGTGATGGGGATTTCTTCAACTGCCCATTTCACAACGTCGGTATACGAGAGAATTTGATCTCTTGCTGCTATCCTATGGAGGAAGGAATCGGCTAAATCCTTGAGGGTGCATTATGATTTCTTCAATGAATCTGCGGTAGCTTCCTCTACAGTCTGCGCTGGTTTCTCGGCCTCTATCAAGTCATAAGTTCCTTGCCAAGTTGTTCTGGTGAGGCCTGCGCATGTGGTGTCGGATATTAGACCCTTTTTTCTGTTTACTACCGGTTGTCCCGCAGTTGGAGGATTGGAGACACCTGCAACTTTCTTCGACTTTTTTCCCATCATACCTGAATTCCTGTGTAAAAACGTATTCTACACAGAGAGACAATTTTGGCGTAACACAGAGATAGCAATAAACTCACAGTTGATAGCAAATGGGAAGATGAACGTTGATATACTTTGCTTTTGTAAAAGCGGCGCGGAGACAATCTATAGGCAGATCTTAGGACAAGGATTCATTAAGTGACCGTATAGAGCCTGCCACCTTATAAATGCCCATTATACCAATATTTGGTCGAAAGATCTTTCAAAGCACGCAATGGGCGTATTGGCGGCCGAGCGGGAGTGATTATGCCTTAAATATCATTAAATCGGGCTTTCCAATCACTTTAATGGCTTTCTATTAAAAATCGTGCCTTATCGCATCGCATCGGGGGGGTATGTATGAATGGCTTTAACAATGCTTTGAGTATCGCCGATCGCCGATTGCGATATCGCATCAACGAGAGGCATATGCGCAATAGGAATGAAACGAGGGGACCCGACGATCGCTGATTGCGATATCGCATCGGCGAAAGGCATATGCGCAATGGTTTTAAAACAAGGGGATTGCCGATTTGCCGATTGCCGATAGCTTTATCGCATCGGGGCTTTGATATGGGGCACTTTAGTGGTGACTTTGGGGATTGCCGATTTGCTGATCGCCGATAGATTTATCGCATCGGGGGAAAGTCCTTTAGCCATTTGGTGCATCCTTCGTGTTATTGCGATATGCGATCTTCCAATCGCTTTATCGCAATAAATTGAATATTCGCTTTATTTCCATTTTTAAATAGATATTGCTTTTAAAGGGTTTATTCATAAAGTGCTCCTTTGATTATCGAACTTTTATGAAGTAAAAGTTCTGATATCAATTTTATTTTTAAAGGGACCTATTTCCTATTTTAATATTTTTATGAATAAAAATAACATGAAATGTGGGGTTGTTTGCAGCGCACAACAATTGGCGATTCAATGGAAGAACCAGTTATCTCTAGGAAAAAATCAAAAATACTTTAAAACTTCTTTGAAAATAGAGTTCCAACTATAAAGGAGAATTCTGATATAACTAGGTATCTATGCATTCTGCATATCATCGAAGTAATTTTGCCAACTTCCTCCTTTTGCTAATATGAAATTGATACATTTGAAGTTTCAAATAGGCCTCTGTTGGTTTCTTAATGGTAAAAATAGAAAAATCTCTCCAAATCAGCTTTTATAGTAAACTCGTCTGTCATAGGTAGAGCCTCTGCTGCCAGCAAACGTTTATAGTCTCGATAGGGATACCTTTTAACCATGTAATTGTCCATTGTCCCATCCAAATAAGAGTATGATTATCAGAATGAATTCAAGGCATGCTTTCATATTTCGTTCATCTTTCTTTTTTCTGTCATTGACAGGATAAAAAGCCATTGTCCTGGTTTGGTGGCCAGCTATTAACAATGCCACTCACTGGTAGTAGTTTTAACTGAACAAGCTAGCTCATGATGAGACTCCTTGTCTTGAAATTTCAAGCCATTACCCTATTTTGGTAGGCAGTATTGGTAATGTCAGTTAAGCTATTTCCCTCATGAACATAGGTAAGCCAGGTTGTAATAAGACCTCTTATCTTTAATATCTTTATATTTTAGAATTACACTCTGAAAAATCATCATCTTTAATGCATGGGGTGGACAATCACTTCTTTAAGAATTGATGGATGACAGGTTAAGAGTTTGAAGATGCTGATATTGAATTGACTTCCATTTCTAATATCAATAACCTTTTGGGACCAATTTGAAAACATAAAATGACTCTCATTACTTTTATGCTCTAAGGAGGAATTGATCAAACTTAATTTGTGATTTCAGAATACAATGATACCTAATTTCCCAAAATTGTCTCTTTTGGTTGAAAATTCTATTACTTGAAAGCAAATATTCATGATATTTATATGAGACAACTTTTTCAAATATAGTGAAAGGTCAATGGAATATGGCTTTAAACTTTATTTCCTAAAACCTACAAACTAAGAAAAATTTTAAAGAAATAAAGGAGAAGGGGTCACCTTCTCATTTGAAGAACATTTTTAGGATAAGGCCATTCACAGGGAGAGACTCCCTCAAACCTGTTAAGTCTTGCAATAGGAAGGTCAAATGGCCTATTTTCTCACAAATCTGAAATGGTCCAAGCCACAACTTTTGGAACTTGGTGTGTTTTCCTTTGTCGTCATGGGCTTTATCCCATTTCAGAACTAATTCACCAACTTGGAATTTTTTTGACCCTGATGAAGCTAAATCAAAAGCTACTTTGATGACTTGCTGATGCTTGGCATGGGTATCCCTGGCCTTTTCTCTCTCTTCTTCTAGTTTTAGGATTTGATCATATCTGAGCTGAATAGAAGAGGAAGGAGCTTCTTCGATGAACTGTACTAGGGCTAAAGAGGGTAGAACAAGATTTGTAGGCAATATTGCTTCCTTTCCATATACAAGATTGAACGGAGAGGTTCCTATGGAGGCCTTTTGTGTTATCCTATCAGCCCATAATGCGAAGATTAAGGATTTATGCCAATTCCTATGATTTTGTTCAATTGTTCGTTTGATAATTTTGATCAGATTCTTGTTAGTTGACTCTGCCAAACCATTACCCTGAGGATAGTAATTAGCAGAATACTTTAACTTAAATACTCTTTTTATAGCAAAATCAATCATAGAATTGCCTGAGAAATAAGAAGCGTTATCAAATACAAGAGCAGTTGGAACACCAAACTTGGTAATGATGAATTGGTCAATGAATTCAATGATTGCTTCAGAATTTGCTGCTTCAAAGGGACTGCCTCAACCCACTTAGTGAAATAGTTGGTAGCATTGAGAATGTACTTATGCTGCTTGGAAGAAGGTGGATTAATTTCCCCGATGATATCCAATCCCCATTGATCAAATGGTTGTTCAATGTTAACTGGTTGTAGAGGGAAAGCTGATTTTCGTTGTCTTCCACTAGCAGTTTGGTAGTTGAGGCATTTCCTTACATACTCATGGGTGTCTCTAAAAAGAGTTGGCCAATAGTATCCAGCATGAATAATATTGTGAGCTGTTGTGTCAGCTCCAAAATGTCCTCCTGCTGGTCCATCA
>APFE030279500.1:12225-24362 GCA_000404065.3 Pinus taeda
TATTGCGAAAATTCCATGATGACCTGTTTGGAGCAGTGAAACCCTAGAATCCAAAGCTCTGATACCAAATGTTATGAATCAGCTCAAGAAAAGATAGAAAAGATAGATCAACGCCTCAGAATTCAGCCTCTTCGAGGGGGTAACCTCCTTTAAATTACATAAATGAACAATTCTTGGATGATACAAATGACAAAACCTCCTTTCTATATATAGGAGTCTAATGAGTCTCAATATAACCCAACCGACCTAACAATAATAATATAAAGCCACAAAAATAACAATAGAGAGATTCTATGGGGCACAGTAATAACAATATAAGGGCAATAGGGGCACAACAATATTAATAAGGGGTACAAATACAATAGTAATGGGGTAATCACTAGTATTATAGGGACCCAACAACCTACCACGTTCTTCTACATGTATTCTAGTGTGGTGGGATCTCGTTCTCATAACTGATATGCAATATCAACATCGAAACTATCTAGAAACTTGAGCAAGGCTAACCTCGTTGGTGGTTTAATGTTGGCCATAATAGCATTATATACTGCTTTAAACCTTGCACAATAATCTTGCACACTTTACCAGCATTCCTTTTCATATTTTCATACTCAGACAAAATTTGGAGTGGGTTTTTCTTTACCTCCCACCAGTCCAGGAATTGTCTATGTAGAACTGGCAAAGTGTTGATAGAGGCTGCTGGTAAAGCTCTGAACCATTTTTTAACTTCACCTCCAAAACTTTGGACAAACAACCTCATAGTCACATTTTCTACCTCTAACTCATGAAGGTCAAAGAAGTCATTCATTCTATCAACATGTTGTTGCACTGTAATGCTTTGAGTGGCATCAAAAAGAGGTATTTTACTTTGGTAATCAATGGGAATATCATCCATATTCTAAGGTAAAACAAGGGGTGTATATCAGGAAACCATGACTCAAGGTGGATTTGAAACAATAGTTGGACAACTAGGGTTTAATGGAGTGGTTGATGGAGAAGTAGGGGTGATAGGTTTTTAATAGGATATGATAGGTTGAAGGGGAAGGGTAGGTATAAATTGAAGTTGAGAATGGGCTTCAAAGATTGATGGGAATATTGATGAACTAAAGGTAGTGGATGTCGATTCTGAAAGCTTAGGGATATTGACAACTATGATGGATGATTGAGGAGAATTAAAGATATAGTCATGAATTTATTTTTTTGCCTTTTGAATTTCAAGATCTGCAACAAATTCTAGGTATAGAACTATATCATCAAGTGCAGTTTCAGATTTGGTCCTAAACAAAGAAAGGTCAAACGAAAAATCAAAAGAGAGATCTTCTAAGAACAACGATTCATCCGGGCAAGAATCTACTTTTATCGAAGGAGTGAAGCTGACTGAACTTTCTTGTATTTTAAGTTTTCCTGAAATCAAGTTAAGGTTATCCACTAGTAGGGTGGGATTTGGATCAAGTTGACCCTCGTGTACATTCTTGAAGCCAGTGTGCTCAAATTTCGAAGTTTTTATATTGCTTTACAACTTTCTATTTCAGCCTAGCAAATTTTAAAACTCATCATCCGAAGTTCAAGAATTTATATGAAATATATGACCAGGGTGATTAGTCTTTCATTCCCCAGTATGGTACCACTATGTTATCACCTAGATTGAACCTCAGGCTGAAGGGATGCAATTCCATGGTAACCACAAACCAAGCTTAGCTTAGTAGCTAGCTCTATTGGGCCAGGAGAGGGATCTCTCCGTAAGAATATCAGTCAAGATGACTAAATCAGGTAAAATATTTTAGGCTAGGTATAGTAGCTTGAAAGGTTTTGATTGAAGTTGTTGGTGTTTTGATGGATTAGATGGAGCTGGGCAGTTTAGGTCTGGGAAATTAGGTCAGAAATGCAGGGTGTTGTATGGGGAAAGGTAGGCATAGGCTTTAGCACTCTATGCTTAATGGTATGAGGTGTTTAATACTAATGAGGAGCTAAGGAGGGCATGTGACAATCATGGATCCTTCTCAAACAGTAGAAAACATGAAATATTGAATGATTTCCCAAGGTAGAGCAATGTTACAATGGATTCTACCTATCAAACTTGATAACATTCAATAAGAAGCAATGAAATGGATGATGGCATACATAGAACATGTAAACAAATGATTACAAAAGAATAAACTGTGCTAAAACTCCATACCACAAGGATCCCATAAAAGCACCTGCAAATCCTATTAATTACCTTGCCAAACTGCTTACAATGATGTAGAATCAAGCTCTGAGCATCCAAGTGAGTCCAACCTCTATAAATGACTCAAAAAACACATTATATAGGCATCAAAAGAACTCACTCTAGCCTTAGGGGTTAAATCCATGAGAAGAGGAGCTGATCTAACTGATAATAAATAAGGAACAAGAATATAGGCATTATCAACAACTTGCCTCCAAAAGTGAAAAACTGATTCATTTGACTTCAAACTAACTCCTAAAGCAATGAATCTACCCTCTACAACTTTTTAACCATCATATTTACAAGCCATGACACAAAATTTACAATAGTAAATCATCCACCATGAGAGAGAATCGATGATCATACTCAAAATCTGGAAAAATAGGCATCTTGAGAAAAATTTGCTCTACGCGCAGCACCACTGGCTCAACGCATAGCGCCACTTTTAGGTCCCTTTTGAAGGCCTTCCCGACATCCAAATTGATCCCATGATAGCTCATTGGAAAGGGCTTCAAGTCTATTTTATATAACACCTAGACATTGGGCCTTTGGAGCTCACTTGACCCCTCACCACTTGATGTTCACAAGGCTGCTTCTGTGTGTCCAAAAAGTGGCAGAAAGGTCATTTTTAGGGTGTTGCTGGACCTTTTGGTGAACCATTTCTGCTCCAAAAGCTTTGAAACTTGCTAGGGTGCATGTCCTAACTACCCTAAATCTAAAAATATAAGCCATTCATCCATCGAATGACCCTAGGAAAATAGCAGCGCTAATGGCGCTGCGCTTTTGGGAAGTTTTCCTATGTATTAAAATTCAAAATTTGCAAATGACAAAATTTTCCCAAAATTTGTGTGAAGCACCACCATCACGTGCTTTGGTGATCCAAGGAAGCCTCATCCAACCTTCTAAGTCTATCCACCTCTTTCTTGCCATTCAACGCCCGCCTTAACCTAGCTTTCAACTTCTTGATTCTTAATTTGCAAATGCTATTGTGAGTCCTGTAATGATAGGTCATGTGTCTTAGCATCTAATTGTCTCTATTGGCCTTCTGTAACAGCTTCTCAAGGTGTATATTAACTCTCTTAAGCTAATTCTCCCTATCATTTTCCATCTCTTGCTTAATAGGAGTCAATGTGACTTATGTCTCTTTGCCACTTTGCCTTTTTGCTTTGAGCACTTCCAACTCCATGAGGACTTGTTTGTCACTCAACTATTTGTTTTCCTACTCTACGTATGTGATGAAATACTTGGCCCTCTCTAGGTTGTCCATGAAAGCCTGTATTTGAGCTTCCTTTTCCTCTATGATTATTTTCTTTATTGTTTCTCTCTCCTGAGCCTCTAACTCAATGGTCTCAATGTCATGCTGCTCAGGTTCATCATGTTCTGCCAAATCAAAGTCCCTTTCCTCCTCATCATCATCTGGCATCTTTTTCTTTCTCTTGTGAAACTACTATACTTGTACCTACTATGTTAATGAAGAAGGAAAACCCCCTTCCACATCTTGTGGAGTTAGCATTTGCCTATGGATTGATGAAGAAGGCAAGGTCCCTTCTGTTGGATACCTATACCAATAGGTTTCATATTTCATGATTGGCAAATTCAAATGCCAAATATGCTCTGCTTTGCTGATACAAAGATCCCATATTTCCAAGAGAAGACAAGGTGTGTACATAGCTTCTTGTTTACTAAATTTTGATGGATGGTCCAACATTCTAATCTGGATCATGCCATGTTTCAATTTTCTGTTGTAGAATAGAGAAAGAAGTCTGTCCAAACTGTTTAATCTTGGCAGACCAATAGTTAGGCAGAGAAACTAAGGTTCAAAACTGCTTAATCTGAGGCCTTGGAAGCAATAAGGGTAGTGCTAAATAGGCAATCAAAAGAAAAAGCCAATGGAAAAGAAAAGGCACATCAGGGTTTGCAAGTCCAAGTGCACCCTCCAAAGAAGAAACAAAAAAATGCTAGGCAAAATAGTTGGGTAGGTAGATGGGGTTGCAGAAGTGGTGTTCCTTCCAAGATGAATTTTGCTAGCCAAGTACAGGCAAAACAACACAGTGGAGCATGTCTAACTTCCCTTTTTTCCTTTTTTTTCACCACTCATTACTAACATCCCTTCACAAGTTGTGTTCATAAGAGAGACTCAAGGTCTTGTGTTGGTTCTTATGGCCTTTAGAAGCCACTTTTCTTGTATAAAGTTCTTTTCATTTTGATCTACTCTTTAAACTAAGTTTTTCCCAAGAAAACTTAGTAGTATTACTCCTCATTCACCCTTCTCCCCCCATATTAACCTCTAACTCTATTATATAGCTCCCTATGCTTCACTTCCCCTACTATTATAACACCATGGTGTATAAACCCTAAACAATGTATAAATATCCCCTCCTTGGCATTATAGCCATAAGTTTCACTACTGGGGCATTGGATTAACATCTGGTTAAGCTCAAGAACCCAAGCCCAACCCCTTTTCTCTATCAAAACCTATCTACCTAGCCAACTCTCCATTTTTGCCTAAAAACCCTTGAAAAAACCCTTTTGTGCACCCTTACACCCACTAAAAGGCTAAAAAATGATGAAATCCACTTTCCCTGCCCTATCCTAAGGTCGGGAGCCATTATGCGCCTTTTTCATGAAAATTTATTAAACCCGCCTATCCTAATTTTTGCCCTTCATATGCTTTATGCGAAAAATTTCACGAAAAACCTTTATTTTTCGCCTTTTCCTAAAGTCGTCGAGTATATATGATTTTATAAAAGAAAACATTGAAAACTATTGAAATTTGTTGATAACCCGAAGGGTCCCGCCAGGCGCAGTTACCAATAAATACTATTATTTTAAGCCGCCCGTTGGCCATATCCTCCGTGCAGCTTGCTGGCCCGATATCCGTCCGATCAAGCCTTTCCATATCTACGGTCGTCGGGGATTTCGGAGGGGCCCGACGTCCGACAGATAACTGCCGTTGACCATATCTTCCGTGCATATCCCCTGCCCGATAGTCGTCAGATCTCGCGTCTTGAATCCAACGATCGTCGTGGATTTCGGAGGGGCCTCGACGTCTGACAGATCTCGTCTGATATCTGTCAGACGATGATGTCACGCGGATCCACGCGTCGCTCCCAAAGTCCATCGGAGCCCCCTCTGACAGATTCCTTGCCGTATAGGAGGGGGCCCGATATGAAGACATCTGTCCACCTGCATCACCATCCCTGTTGTCCTTTATGTCAGTGCCACGACCGCGCACCCTGTGCTCTATTCGTCCACATGGCCGCCACGTCACCTGATGACGTCCTGCTGACGTCATCCGACCCGAACCCACTTGCTGACGTCATTTAAAAAGCGCGCCAATAAGCCAAAAAGCCATATTTTGCCAAAATTACGTGTTTTTTTTGCACTTTTTTATAAAATCACCTCTGCACTCTCTGCATGCGCCTTACGACGAACAATTCACCAACTGATTCCAGACCAACCACAGAGCTTCAGAGCATGCACCCAACTGCTGTTCCGACCCAAGCAATCCATTAAACAGGTATTTGTCCATGAAACCTCCCTGCAAACCTGGTTTTTTCTCTGTAAATTCTAAAAACACCTGAACACGGCAGAAGCTTACGAAATTACCATAAAACCACGCATACCCAACTCCCCCTTGAAGAATTAACGGTCAAATTTCACTGGCAGAGCCATTTCGGACTGAATTCTTAGTAAAAACCCTTTTTCCGTTCGCGCAGTCATGAACCGGAGTCCATAACCTACTTCTAATTATCAAAGAGAGGTCTGCTAAACACGATAAATAGCCTTCTCAGAGAGCCAAACAGTATTCCAATTGTTGTGGACCTACCCTGCAACCCTGCATTCCTCAAAATCTTCCTTTCTCAGATAGCACCTTTAATATTTGTCAAACAGCATCCAAGCAACCATGGACACTCCAATGGCATCAGTAGCCCTCAATGTTGCTCCCCTGAATGCCCCCCAGAGAGAGCTGGAGTGGCAGGATTTGGCAGACCGAGACTACCAAATCTCAGAGGACAGCCCATCTAAATGCAAGTTCCACATTCTTCTGTTAAATGAGCTCAAAGCCAGACATAAAGATGGTACAGACATTCTAGGCATCTGGGAGTCCTCCCTCCCAATTTTCAAGCTCCCTTAGGTCAACCAGTTCCCTGACCTGATTCACTTATGTGTTGTCTGCTATGACCCCATGCAGAGGGCTGTGCTTGACCCTAAAGGTGCAGTAGTATTTTACATAACCCCTGAGGCCATCAGGGAAATGCTCCAGTTCAAGACCCAGAAGAAGTTGGTCCCCTTGTCCCTGCTGGACTTGATCAACCAAGGAGCCAAGATATTGACAGAAGCACAGATCCTGAAGTTAAATCAACTATTCATCACAAACTCTGACACAGTGTTGCACCCTCCCATTTTTGATGGCTACCTAAATCAACTGGGTATGGACCTGGCATACATGATTAGCTCATTTTTGGGGTACAAGTCACTAGAGTTTATTGAGGAAACTGTACTAGTGATGATGACAATGTTTCCCCCCGGCAAGACTCCTATTTGTTGTCATTATGCTACATACATCTCAGACAAGATGCATGAGCAATTTTTGAGCTTGTCCAGAGAGAAGGTGTTCAAGTACACCTCCTACATTTATCACCTCATCCTGTACTACTAACATGAGAAGTTGTCCTTTCAGATCAAGAGAACTGATGCAGCAGGCAATCCAAGGTCAGTGGTGTACTGGACCTCAGTCTTCCACCTCCTCACATACTCTCCATACACATACTCTGAATTCATAGACCTCTTCATCCATCCAGCCATGTCTCTATTCTTAACCTCACCCCTTCCAAGATTGACTGATGAGATGCAGAGGATTCCGCAGCTTTCCAGTGCATACAGCATAGGGGATTGGTACTTTTACCAACACTATACTGTGATCAGAATATATGGGTGTGATTTGCGCCCATACAGATTGCCCAGGTATGTGCCTATGAGGTTGTTTGCCTTAGAATATTTCAGGCAATTTGGCAATGCCGATATGGTGCACTTTGCAGGCAAGGGCAAGAAGGCACAGCTTAAAGTAAGAAATCAACTGGGCCACTTTGTCTTAAACAAAAGAGAAGGCTGGAAAGATGCTAACCGGAGACTAGAAGGCCTTGGCCTAAAACAAAGCTTCCTTTGGAAGCCCTATGACCCTAACATGTCCATATCCTTGAGAAGGCAGAAATACAAGCTCTCCAGTTAAGAACATGAGAGCATGCCCTACATTCAAAGACATGCCAACCAGCCAAAATGGAGAAGGAACACATTGGAAGAGCCAATCACTCAGGAAGAACTAGTTGAAAGAGCTAGAAGGCATTTATTGAAAATGGCTGACTTAGAATCTCCTTCTCAGGTACTTACTCTGCCAAAGCCTTAAGCAGGAGCAGCTGCTTCATCTTCTACAACACATCAAGAGGCAGTGCAAACCACAGACCAAGAGTAGAGCAAGGGAAAAGAAAAGGTCATGGAAGAGCCATAGGACCAACAGGGTCAAGAGCAGCAACCCCAACAGGAACAGCAGCAAAAAGACCAACAGGGTCAGGAGAAACAAACAACAGAGGCCCCAATGGCCACCCAAGAACAGCCAGTGCAAACGACACCACCAAGGCAGGATTCAAGGATTGACTCTTCCATCCTCCAGACCCCTCAAAGGGAGGATGAAAGCAGAAAAAGAGAAAGGGAAACTCCCCTTACCTCATCACCACAGAAGAGACAGAGATTAAATCCCTTCTCAGAAGAGGAAATGCCAAGCATGGAAGCTTCAGCCAGCTCCTTGCAACAGGAGCAACACAGGGCAGCATTAGGAGAAGTGAGCTCCTCAGGACAGAGGAAGCAAGGAGAAAAAAGCATTAAACAGCAGTTTAAAGATATCAAGAGAAGGAGTGAACCACTAAAGATTCAACTCTACAATCACCTGCTAAACATGGCTCCTACAAACCAACAAAGGCTCATGTCTGCCTTTGATACACAGGAGGGGAAAATGGTCATGAGCCACTTCACGCCAACAGTGCAGCAACCACAGTCAGCTGCAGACTACATCAGGACCAATTTGGAGGTCCTATCAAAAGACATCCACCCAATTGATCAAATAGAGCTCCACAAACAAACGGTTGAGATGGTCTATGCCACATTGGCTGATAAGACCCTGGTTAATTACAGGCTGCAAAATAGCCTGAACAATACTGCTGCAAAGCTTGAGTTGGA
This sequence comes from Pinus taeda, assembly GCA_000404065.3. Lineage (NCBI taxonomy): Eukaryota > Viridiplantae > Streptophyta > Pinopsida > Pinales > Pinaceae > Pinus > Pinus taeda. Next base: position 20,666 of record APFE030279500.1, read on the forward strand.
AAGGGCTTCCTCTCAATCTAAGGATAACAGGATCAGAGCACTGGAAGAAATCATAGTAGAGTTTGGGCATGATCCCAAAGACGTTAAAGCAGTGCAAGAAGTCCTCAGGCTAAGGGATGCTGATATGGCAGCAATGAAAAAGAAATTAAAAATCCCACCAACTCTTCACCCACAAACAGAAGAGGTTGCCCAGCAGAGGCAAGAAAAGGATGTAGCTTCCCTACTAATGACATTATACAAGGAGCTCATTCAAATGCAAGAAAAGCTGCAGGAGTCAGAGGCCACATTGGAAGAAGCATTGCAGCAGAAGGAGGCAGGGCAAACCTCACAGCCACCTCCAGAAACAATAAACCTTGAGGAAACCCCTCAAGACACTGCCCCTCCCAGCCAACAAGTGCAGCAAGAAGCCCCAGATACCTCAGCACCAACTACCTCAGCACCAACAACAGAGCAGGCTGAAAGCCTAGACATGCAGAAGCTGAGGAAAGAAATTCAGGTCTTGGAGTCCCAGATGTCTGAGCTGAGCCAAGCCCAGGACAATCTGGCAAAAATAAATGAAAAATATGACAATTCAAAACAGAATGTGGCTGAAAGAGAGAGGGAGGTAAAGGCCCTCAAGAAAAGGATTGCTGAGCTAGAAAAAGAGCTCACACTGGACAAAGTTACATCAGAGCTTAAAAGGGTCATCTGGGGCAATATTGGCCAGTCTATAACAGACCAGTGGGAGTATATTGAGGCCATACATGAGCAAATAACGCTCATTGGAAGAGCACGCAAAGAGATACAAAGGGCAAGGGCATCTCTAGGCAGTATGCCTGAGATTGCCACTAGGATGATAGATGTGCTAAACTACAGGACAAGCTCCCAGCTAATAAAAATGGGAATTGGAAACAGGACAGAGACTATCTCACTAATCAGAAGAGTCCTGACATTAAGAAACCTGATTCAGACCCTGGAAAGAAGAACCCAGGACATGCAAGCAGATATTAATAAATTCCAGAACAGGTTTAGGGCATTACAGGACAGGGGGCTTCCTAGCCCACTGGATCCATCAGGGAAGTTACTCTCACATGAGAAATATGCTAAGAGAGTAAGCAATTTTGCAGCAACTCAGGTTTCAGAGGTAGCCAGTGCATCAACAGAAGCTGGACCAGTAACAGGGCAGATCCTCTTTAATAGAGTAGAAAATTTATTTTTTATTAGGAGTGAAATTACACATTTATTTGATGAGCCCCCTCATTTCTATAAATATACAGAGGCTGATGAGACCATGGGGTCAATTTTGAAACATCAGTTGCCTTCATCAGAGGTATGGGAAGAGTTGATACGATTACTGTTAAACTAAAGTCAGTAATTGTGATTTTGCCTTTTGGAAATATTTTGAATCTGATACACAACAGAATAAAGACACATCAGCAGGTACACAGAAAGAGGCTGAGCCAACTCAGCACAAGTATTCGGCCACCACAGCAGCATCAGCAGTCACAGGTGACAGGGCCAAGAAGGCACAGGAAGTTACAGCTGCACAAACACATCACTCAGCAGTTATATCAAAACGCTCAACCGACTCCGTGACCCCTGAAGGTCAAGATTGTTCTGACAGGAGTTAAGAGCCTTTATAGTTCATTAAATATTGCAATAACTTTTCATCTGCAATCTCTGAACGAGTTAGTTGAGATATTTTCCCTCTCAGATGACTCAATGCCTGAGATATTTTGTAATAGACTTCTATATATTCCCCCTCGCATTTGTTAGCAGGGGTTGGACATCGAATGTAAGAAATCTCTTGATATCTATTCTGTTCCTCTTCTATTGTAAATCTTCAGAGAATTAATACAAAGGATGATGGGATTTCCAAAGCTCTGTGTCTCTTGATATCTTGCTGGTGTATGGCTGAATGTTACAGGATTCTTGCGTATTTCATGGCTCAATAAGTTTTCTTGTCACTCTCTGTTATATGTTTGTTATCTTTCATATATCATTCATGTTTTCCAGGTTTTAAATATCTAAATAGCAAGGAAAAAGAATAGTCTCAGGATTTAATCACAGATTACCCTGAACTCAATCTAAGCTATTATAAATGTTTTCTTCAGTTATGGTAAAGAAAGTGTAATTCTTAATTGCTACCTTTCACACTATATCAACACAGTGATCTATTGTTTCAGGAATTCAGGTATTGCTCCTGAGTAATAGGTCCCTTTCTCACATCCCAGCTCAGTAAAGAATTCTTAACTACTCTTCACTGGTTGATTCACACTTCACCCACACAATTTACAGCTTGTTTTATGAAATATATAATGGCCCTATAATTCCAGCAGCACTAAACCAAGATCTCAAGGAAACAACAGCTACAGACCCCATTGCCCAATGGATTAATTTACCTGCAGAGAACATTTCAAAATTATCAGAAAACATCCTCCCAACCAAACAAAAACAAACAAACCTTTACTTCATAACTAGCCTAAAAACTCCATAAAAACAGTGACAAACCTTACAGAGAGAGCCCTCTCTGATTACAGCTGGGCTAGAAGCTGTAGTCCAAAGATTGGTTAGTGGTTACCCCGGCCGTATTCCCTTGGGAGTCATAGGGAACAACCTGGGTGTTAACATAAATGGAGACTCCACTCGGGACTTCAGGATCTAGAGAGTACTGTATGTCTACCAGAAATTACACTTAAAATCTGAATATCAATCAAGAAGCCTTCAAAACTGTTCCTGTACCAACATTTGCAGCCTCAAGGAAGAGCTGACTCAGATATCCTTTATACTCAGTTGCAGATACACAGAACCTTTCAAACTCCTATCCAGTCCTTGCAATACAAATCTTTTCCAAAACTTAAAAGGACTAGCTCGGAAGCTGGCTCCCAAAAAGAACCTTCGGTACACTAGGGCTAATCCTGACCCAAACCCTCCAACTGTCTTTGAGAATCTTAATACAATCTCCAAACTCATTAAGAAGAAGCAAGGGCCAGAAAATCTTGCTGACCTTAGTCCAGAGATAGTTCACCCCAACCCCATCTCCACTCCAATCAAAGTACTTTTTCGCTCCACCCCTAATTCCCCTAGTTCTCCATCCACATCTCAAAGTCCTCCACCCACAACCTCTTCCCCCACACATATTCCCTTCACCAACATTCTAAATCCTTCCATACCTGTCACTCCTGTGGTACCTACTGTTCCTTTTATCCCAGTTGTACTTGTTAATCCCCAAAACCTTGTCAATATGGCCATGAGGTATGCACCGCTGCAGTTACTTGCCAATCCTATGGCTCTACCTCAGGATTACCAAGCCAAAATCTCATATTTTGACTCCACTGGCCCTTATTCTGCTATTCATCATGCTAAGAGAATGCAGGATCATTTTGAAAACTACGAGATAGATGATGAGAGTGTGAGGATGAGAATCTTTGTCCAAAGCTTGACAGGTGATGTTCGAACTTGGTTCAGATCACTTCCTGCAAATACCATCACCACCCCTGATGAGCTTTACCAATCCTTCAAAAACAGATGGGAGAAAAAGAAGGATCCTCTACATATACTTGGTGAATATGACATGATTAAGAGAGGTCCTCAAGAGACAGTTCTGGAATACTGTGCTAGGTTTAATAATGTATATAACGCAATACCCCAAAACCTAAGACCTCCCCCTGATTTGGCCTTATACAAATTCCCTGATGGATTTGACCCTGATATGGCT
>APFE030279501.1:7758-18416 GCA_000404065.3 Pinus taeda
ACTAGCCCTTTGAATTCCTTCAAAATAAATTTTCAAACCAATCTTAAGCAAAAATTTAAAAGAATCTACACACCTTTTTTTCACTTTGTAGGAGCTCGATATTGCCTCTGATGTATCTCTGTACTTTCATATCATCTAGTTCTGAAATTGCAACCTGTGGTAGCCCTCTGTGTCCTCTTTCCAATGCCACCAGTCTGATCCAAATTGGATTCTCCAAGGAAGAGTTATGTGAAATCTCTTACAGTGACCTAATTATAGACTAGTTCAATAGAGCGAAATTGTATGATGTGCCACAAGTCACTGTTTCAACCTTTGGCTCTAAAACAATATATATAAGAAACTATAGTCCATCCTCTTTCTGTACCTTCTTACGAAATTTCAATCCAATGCTCAGAGAAAAGGTTATGACGATTTTCCCCAGGTCATTTGTTTGGAATGTAATTCAAGAGTCTGCAAAAAGACCAACTTCCTTAGATCATATCTCCCCAAATATAGCATAAAAAGCTCTGAAATTCGATCCTGAGATTCAGTGCGATGTCTTCTCAAATGGGTTTTTTTCAGCTTCTGAAACATCGCAGAAAAAGGTTATAGCAAAAATGCCACGATGACTTGTTTGGAGCAGCAAAACCCTAGAATCCAAAGCTCTGATACCAAATGTTATGAAACCAGCTCAAGAAAGGATAGAAAAGATAGATCAACGCCTTAGAATTCAGCCTCTTCGAGGGGGAAACCTCCTTTACATTACATAAATGCACAATTCTTGGATGATTCAAATGACAAAACCTCCTTTCTATATATAGGAGTCTAAGGAGTCACAATATAACCCAGCCGACCTAAAAATAATAATATAAAGCCACAAAAATAACAATAGAAGGATTTTATGGGGCACAGTAATAACAATACGGGGACAATAGGGGCACAAAAATATTAATAAAGGTTACAACTACAATAGTAATGGGGTAATCACTAGTATTATAGGGACCCAACAAATTACATCTAACTCAACCTCATCTACAAATGCTGAACCAATGGCAAACCTAAGTTTACATTGTCTAGTCACTTGTAGCTTTTCTTTATCACATAACCAACCCAATGGATATGGCTTCTTGTGTGGTGTGGTTAGTAATCCCAACTTCTTTACAATTGCTTCAGAAATTAAGTTTACTTGTGAGCCACTATCAAGCAAAGTATCAATATTTTGATGCTTGGAAATAACTCTAATATGAAAAAGCTCATGTCTTCTTCTCTCATTTTCTTCACTATCAATAGTTTGGGTAGAATTACTAGTAGATGCTTCATAATTTTTACCTTGTATACCTGTGGCTGTGATGGTTGTTTCATCACCTGAGTCTGACCCCAAATCTCTCTGAACAGTAGCAGAAACATTCTTCTTCTTGCCATCAAACTTCTTGGGTTTCAGCGCCAGATGAAAAGACCAACAATGTTCATCATCTTGTCGATCCTTCTTGCAGTGAATGCATGAAGGTTTGGCCTTTTGTATAGCATTTACCTTCCTCTCTTTCCATTTATGATTCCTCTTTTCCTTGTTCTTGATTGCAGTGGGTTTTGATGATCCCCCAATCTCTGGGTTCACATTCCTGCCTCTAGATGGGTAGCCTGAACAGATACCTCATTTATGCTAGTAGGGTTAAACATGAGAATGGTGTGCCTTAAATAACTATGTAGGCCACCTATATACTTCAGCAAAGTCTCAGGTGAGTCTAAAGAAATGCCTAGAATCAAAGTTCTTTATCTAAATTATTGAGTGTAGCTTTGTACACTTTGCCCTTTTAATTAGCAAAGAGTTTGCCAACTCATCATAGATTGCTACATATAAGCTAGTGGATAGAATTGTTCTTTAAATCAGCTTGTGTCCTGCCTTCCCACCATACCAAGGCAGTTCCTCCAAGGTGTAGGCTGGCCAGCTGAATTTTACTCTTGTCTGAATCAATGCTCTGCACCCTGCAATACACATCAATCTGTCTAATCTAGTTATCTAGCTCCTCTGCATTTAACTCTCCATCACATATTGGCAAATCAAATTTAAAATCTAATTTAATCAAATATGTTTTCTTCTTTGTATTTTTAGGGCTATTAGGAGGTGTGGATAAAGGAGCCTCTTTTCCTTTCCCTTTGCCTTCAGAATGGCCATCTATAAGAGATTCTTTTGTTCCTTTGCCTTGTTTGGAAGCTGAAGAATATTCATTTTGACCTTTCTTAAATTCTCTATACATTTCTTCTACCAATGGCTCTCATGGTCATGAAACTGTCCATGAAATAAGAGTCTGATTCCAAGGGATTTTCTTCTGCCATTTTCCTCATAGGATAGACTCTACCAATTTTTGGGTTAGTTTCAACTAGTTCTCCTTCTCCTAATTTAAGCTTTGACCTAGTTATCATGCACAAACAGTCTAGCACAAGCTTATCTAACCTTAGCAACCTAAAGCTTTGATACCACTTGATTTGATAATGAGATCTAAGACAATAATAAGGTATTATAGATTTATGTGCATGGATTTGTCTATGTCATCTTAAGCAATGGATCGATAAGATTGCGAAATGCACATATAATGATGCAGTAAACAAAAAATAATAGACAACACATAACACATCAAATTTAATGAGGAGTTCACCCAATACTCCTGATCTACATTTCCTGGTCCAGCCTTTAGTGGTGGCCTCTTTATTATGTCTTCAAGCAGGGTTCTTTTTACAATAGTGAGCTCAATTTGAGCCTGACACACAACATAATACAATAATAAGAGCTTTACTTGAACCTCTCAAGTTTTCTCTGAGTACACATACTCCCTCAATGCTCTCTGTCTTGGCATTTGCCTACAATACTGCCTCCTCTGATGCACTCTCTGTTTGTGGCTTTAAAGCCAACGCTGCCTGTTCGTTTTAGGTTCCTGTCTCTTGATCTCCCCAACCTTTGTCCACTTTGAATCCATTTGCCAGTGTTATAAAATCATTTCTTAACACATAGAGAGGAGGTGGCCACCCATTTTGAAACGTAAGAGTGCCTCGGGACTTTGCAACTCTTGAAATGGCCATGCTTTGTTTTCACAGTGAAAATGTATTTTAACCGAGAAAGTCCGCCAAAACTCAATGTATCGGACTTCAAAAGTCCTTAAATCCACCCTATTATCCCATTGGGTCCGCCTATTGGTTGTTTTCGCTTATCGTAATGGCTCTGTCCCTTTGTGTTTCATGAATATATTAAAAACTATGAAAATGCATTAGAATTGGCTTTCCCCAGACTTGAAATTATATATAATAGCCTTAAGGTACTCTTTCGGGTCTGGCATATTGCATCGACGCTTTCCTCTTCGCATTTTGTTTTAACAAATAGAACTGCAAAAATACATTAATAGTAGCTTTTGTGCGGATCTAAAATCTTATGAAATATTATTTATAAGCCCGTCGGGTCTGGTTCATCGGATCACACATAATGGTTTCCCTGATTGCGATATTGCAATCACTCATCGCAATAATCCCTGGGCCATTGTATGCACTCCTTCGATAGTGATCCTATGATTTAATATGGGTTGTAGATTTGCACGCTTGATCGACAATCCATATTAACTCCGCCAATCGTTGTCACCATATATATGTGTTAAGCACCGATATCCCTATTTTGCGAGTGTCAATTGCAATTGGTGATCAGATCTAGACCGTTGATCAGCCAGATTTAATGGCTACTATGCATCACTTGTTTCACCTTTGATACTCTATTTTTTCATTAATTTCACGGGTTTTTGCCTCCCGATAGTGGTTTGAAAGGCTTCCTTATGCGATTCTCTTTGGTTTTTGGCATAATTTTTGAGTTTTCAAAGACAGAGAGAGTGTTTTTTGGATCCATTTGGATCATGTGTAGCCAAGGTGAGAAGAATAATATTAAAGGGATTATGAGATCACATTGTCTCAAATATCCATGGGAAAGAAAATACATTAGAAATGTGGAAAACATTGACAAAATTGTTAGAGAAGAGTGGTGATCACAGGAAGATGACACTCAAGGATAAACTTCGAAATATCAAGCTGTAGAAGAATGACACTATCCTACAGTGTCTATGTAAATTTACACAAGTTCCTGATGAACATGGTGGGGTTGATGTTCTTGTAGCAAAAAATGACTTGGTAAGCCTAGCCCTTCTAGGTATTCCCAAGAGCTAGCATAACTACCAAGATTCAGTGAACAAGAGGGAGAAAATATCAAATTGGGAATGCTTATGGCATAATTTGGTACAAGAGGAGATAAGGTAGAATAAAAGATATGGAGCAACATCCACAGAAGCGGAAGAGGAATTTTATCTAGTTGGAAAAGGATTGAAGGCCAAGGGAAATAATTCCCAAGGTGAGGTTGAATCCAACCAAAGGGGAAAGAAGAAAGACTTGTCCAAAATTAAATGCTTCAATTTTCATGAATTTGGGCACTATGCCATAAAGTTTCCACACAAAAAGTCTAGCAAGAAGAAGCATGTAGGAGGAGTAGAAGTTAAAGCCTTGGCTTCACATTTTGAGCTTGAATTCACCCTTATCGAATTCATGGGAAACACATTGATGGGAAACATGTGGTACTTGGACTTTGGTGCCTTGTTCCACATGATAGGGTGTAGAGAGTTTTGTAGTTACCTAGAGGAGAAAGATCTCCAAATGCATATTGTGTTTGGGGATGACATAAGGTACAATGCTACCAGGATTGGTATAGTCACCTTTCCAAGGGAGTTGGGATCCCTCTTCAACTCAAGGATGTCATGTTCATTCCAAGCCTAAAGAAAAATATCATCTTTGTAGTAGTTTTGAAATACCATGGTTGTGATGTGATCTTTAGCAAGTAGAAAGCATTCCTGAGGCACATAGCCACTGGACAAGTGAAGGAGATTAGGGTTCATGTGAAGAACCTATATAAACTTGAGTTAGAGGATGCGTGTACATCGTTGAGGAGAAAGGAAAATATTAGAGATATGGTGGTTGAAAGGGAGCATGAAAAAATATCTCAAAATGGGGCCACAGAAGGAGCCTCGGGAAGTTGTGGAGAAGCCACAAATTAAGAGGCAAATAGGAGGTAGAGTGGAGATTTCCACTCAAGAAAAGACCTATAGTAAGAGGAGAGTTCAATCCAAGTGGGTTGAGGGATCACTTGCAACTATACCTCGAGGAGTGAGGTGGAGTGATGTAGATCCTTATTCCAAGAGTTACATAAATTTGGGCAAGTTCCATTGAGGTATTATCCTCATGGATCATTACCTTGCTACGAGGGCCCACAATATCCAGTAGTAGTAGGATCAATGTCAGTCATGTTAGCACTCCATAAATTTCCCTAGGTTGAGGAGAGTAATTCCAGAGGTAACTACAAACCACTTTTAGGCTAGAATCTAGCCCTTCTAGCCTTGGAGAGGGATCTCTCACTTAAGTTGTTAAACTAATATGATATTAGGCTAGGTATAAAGCTTAATAAGGTATGATTTTTCAAAGGGTTTCTGGCAAGGAAGGAGATAGATCCATTGGGCATGGAGTCTTGTCAATTTTATAAGATGTCTAGTGATCTGATGAAGAGAGAAAGAGTTTTCCCACAGGAGCAAGGTAGGCAGTCTTGGTGATGAAATCAAGTTAAATTGTTGTAGGAGGGTGAATGTAAGAAAGGTGAAAAAAAAAACTTAAAGCATCAAAGTTGAAGATGAATTCTAGATACCACTTTATGATGAAAACATAGATTACTTGGGAAAACTAAATTAGAGCACCACTAAGATGAATTTTGAATTAAACATCTAGTTCTTCCAAGCATGAAGACATACATTCAAGATATGTAGAAACATAAGATAAACTTGAAATATAAAAGAAACAAAACACCATCAATATCTGACACATGAATCCTTGCAAATCACCTTTTGTCTTTCATTCACTGGAAAAAATATTTAGAAAGTACAATGCACTCAAGGTGGCTCTCTCTCCAATTCAACCAACTGCCCTTCTCCACTATGTTTTACATATTTATATACATCATGAGGTTCAATTTCACACTCCATATGGTCAAAATTATTGAAAGAAAAAAATTCTAACTAGATACATAAAATTTTAGTCCATATGCTCAAAAATAGGGGTGGTTTTACTTACTACCAATCTATGCCAAAATCATCACCAACTTGGAGTATTTGAAAATAATCATTAAATACATATCCTAAGACTATAAACCACCTCTTCAAATGATCCAAGCTGCTTCTAGAAACAAAAATTTTTAAATATCAAGTGAAATGATGTTGACTATCCAGTTTTGTAGCAAATGAGCTAGTTTCACGGCAAGTCAAAGTAGGCCTCCATGTTTTCTATGGTTGCAACCCTCTTCTAAAAAAATGGAGAAAATGGGTATTCTTGAAATATATCTATGATGGTACTGAAATTATGAGATAGGCTTAATAGTGCTTGCAAACCTCCTCATTGGCTAACCCCCACTTTCGCAACAAAACTGTCATTTTTGTAGCAAGTTGAGCAGTAACTTGTATTTTGTGAATATCACCCAAACGATGAATCTGATTGAGATGAAATTTTTATGGAAAGTTAATGCCATCATGACACTTCTCCATAACACATTTGAGCCAAATACGACTCATGAATCTCGAGAAAAAACAAAAAATGGATGTAGAAGATGGTGGCTCATTTCTCGAAAACCGAGAATCATTTTGGATTGAAATTAATTGTGTTTATTCATCTCACCCCCATGCATATACTATAATAATTTTAGGGAAAATAGACATAAGGTTTAAGGTATATGGTGAAAATACATTTTTGCAACACACTTTCGTAGCAAATAGGGGACTTTTGTAGCAATTGCGAACCCGACTCTTTGAAGGAAAGGGTGAAACATGAATCTAGCTCAGTGTGTTCACTTGAGATTCACGGAGGGAATGTTTAGAAAACAAGATGAATAAGTATGAAATAAAAAATAACTTTTCATGCACATAGGGGGTGACAAACTGACTTTCACAACAAATGTGTAGAAATTGCTTGTGCAATCATGGTTTGTATAACTCGAGTTTTCCTCAGGTTTTCCTTAGACTTTCAGACTAGTTGTGATATGAAATACAAGTCCCTTACATCATAAAAATTCCAACAAGAGGTGAAAATTTTCCTTACTCGGAGGTGTGAGAGTGTTTAGTTATTTGCGCAACAACTAGTTCAATTTTGTAGTAATTTTGCAACTTTCACAACAAATCCTCCTCTCAACCTGCAACCTTCTTCTTTGACTTGCGAATTGCTCCAATATCAATGCTAGTTTCAAATGAGGGAGAATGAGAGAATTTCAAACAATTTCAAACACTTCATGCCACCGAAGCCTCCTTTTGGAATGATAATGGGCCACATGATAATGTGAAAGATGTGATGAGAGAAGCATCTTTTGAAATGATGAGCTTGACATGACACCAACACAACAAACTTATGATTGACCAATTCTCTCATGACGTGACCACTAGACTCTTCTATAATGACAAATTACCACTCATGATTTCCAATTCAGATCATGACTCCTTATGACCTTACAATTCGAATTATGGCAAAAATCTATCTTTTTGACTCAAAATATTTACAATGACACTTTGACAAATTTGACCTCTTTGTAAAGAATCCCCTTTAGACCATGACACTTGTGAAACCAAGACTAATATTTACAAAAATAAGCTCGAATGAAATAGTAAGAAAAAAATGACTCGGATTCCTATATTATAGAAAATTAACAAGTATGATATTGAGGAGTGCAAAGGAGTGTTGACAACAGAGCAAGAGGCTTAGTAATAGAGTCAGTCACAACAAATGTTTCCCAATAGATAGTTGCAGACATAGTTGATTCAATTTTTTGGATGCTTCTCAGTTGTAGATGTTGCAGTAGCAGTAGTAATAGTGAGAGGTGTTGCATGTAGTACATTCCACAAGTGTAGAATAGGGGTGGTTGATAATCCCTTTCTTTCTGAGAGGGATATTTGAAATACATCAAGAAAGTCTCAATTTAATTTTGCCTTGGTCAAATTGAGAAAATTCAAATTTCCACATCAACAGACAACTTGGATGCAATTAACTTGTGTGACATGGACTTTTTCACTTAGTTAACTCAGTAAATTTGAGTTAGAGTAGTTAAAGTTTAGTTAAGCATGTGTGATTGATAATTTGTAGCAATTAAGGTTATTTATTTCAAGCTGTTTTCAGTTAAACTAGTTCTAACTACTAGAGGAACTAGTGGAAGGCTAGTTGTGCAGCGGGACTTCAGTCTAACTTAGTGATCTTCTAGTTGATTGATCAATCAACCAAGAATAGCTAGTGCATGAATAAAATTTGAGTTTCCCAGCTGTGGTGGAGATTCTAAGGTAGTGTAACATCAATTGTAGACTAATCATGAATGTACAAGTGTTGCATGCAGTAAAATGATCAACCTTTGGAATTTTGCAAGAATTTTGGAGGAAATTCCTAAATAATAGGGGCCTAATTTCCTCAGGAATTATGTAAGAAAATAGGGGCTCAAGCAAAGGCATAAATTTACTAAATATGGTTTAGATATTCTCAGTGAGTAGAGAGATAGGTTATACACTTGTAGGTTGAGCTAAAATTGAGCTAGCAATTGTAATACATCTCTATTCATCAGATTAATGCAAGCAGACAAAGATATTTTTAGCATATTTCTTTCCCTTGAAAAAAATAATGTGTACACGTGCGTTATTTCTCATTGCATGTTTTTGATTGATGTTCTAAATTGTGAATTGAATTCCGTAAAGAAGTAGAGTAGGATTGTGTCTTGTGATTTTGATTAAATTTTCATGAGCAGTTGAAAATCTACACCATGATTTCTACATAATATACATAAATTATAGTTCTTGCAACATTCTGTAAACTAAAAGGAGGTCTTATGCATGTATAAAATGTTGATTACATTGTTTCATTGACCATAAGAGAAACAAATGGGCTTACATGGATGCATGAGAATTTTTAACTTTTCTTCATGGATAATGTAACAATTTTGACTTTTCTTTTCAATGGTAATTATAAAAGTCGAATTAATAACTATTTTATGGCTAGGAATTAAATGATAAATTTGTGATGGTGTGTTAGGCCCTATACTACTAGTGTAACCCCTTATTGTTATTAGTATAACCCACTTATTATATTGATGTACCCATGTAGTGCCCATATTGTTACTATTGTGCCCCATAGAAGCCCACTATTGTTATTATTGCACCCTTCCATTATTATTGTTATGTAGGCTCTGATTATGTTATGATCCCTTAGACTCCTATATATAGAGAGGATGTCTTTTCATTTGAATCATCCAAGAATTGTTAATTTATGTAATGGAAAGGAGGTTGTCCCCTTGAAGAAGCTGAATTCTAAGGAATTGATCTATCTTTTCTATCTTTTCTTGAGTTGGTTTCATAAAATTCGGTATCAGAGCTTTGGATTTTAGGTTTTCGCTGCTCCAAACAAGTCATCATGGAAGTCTCGCTATAACATTTTTTTGGCGATGTTTCAAAAGTAAAAAAAAAAAGACCATTTGAGAAGACATCGCGCTAAATCTTGTGTACGAATTTCATAGCTTTTCGCACTATATTTTCGGAGATATGATTTGAGGAATTTGGTCCTTTTGCAAAATCCTGAGTTACATTCAAAACAGGTGACCTGGGGAAAATCGTCATAACTTTCTCTCTGAGAATCAAATTGAAATTTCGTAAGAAGGTACATAAAGAGGACGGAATGTGGATTCTTGTATATATTTTTCAGAGCCAAAGGTCAAAACAGGGACACGTGGCACATCATACAAGTTTTCTCTACTGAATTAGTCTATAATCAGGTCACTGTGGGAGATTTGGCATAACTCTTTATTGGAGAATCCAGTTAGGGTCAGACTGGTGTCATCAGAAAGAGGACACAGAGGATTACTACAGGTCATAGTTTCAGAACTTAAAGATCTGAAAGTACAGAGTTACAGTCATTTCAAGATCGAGCTCCTAAAATCAAGAAAAAGAAAGATGAGGAAGTTTGATGGCAAGGATCCAGTAAATTGGATACGTCAGATGGAGCAATATTTTGATCTACATGGTGTACCACTGTTACAAAAGGTATGTATTGCATCTTCATATTTAGAACCGGATCAATTTTTATGGTATAAAGGGCTTTGTTCTCGTAAAAAACTTGCTACGTGGTCAATTTTCACGGAGGAAATGATAGCACATTATGAGGATACAAAGAGCAACGCCTTCTTTAGAGCAACACCACAACAATTGGAAATAATAAAAGGGCTTTGTTACATATTGGAAAGTAAAATTATGACAACAAGGAAGTCTACCTCTCACAACTATAAATATGGAAGTGTTGTTTCTCCTAGCCTTCCACAACCTACAAGGGTTACACCACAACGATTGGAAGAAAAAAGAGAAAAAGGGCTTTGTTACAATTGTGATAGCAAATGCACTAAAGGTCATAAATGTGCTGAGAAGAAACTATTTTACATAGATTATGAAGTCGAGGAAGAAAAGGATCAAGAAACATCAAAAGAAGAGGATATACACCAGGGCCCCACCCCAGAGAAAGAAGAAATGAATCAGACCATATCTTGTAAAGCATTGGCAAGAATTACCACTCCTCAAACTCTCAAGATAGAAGGACATATCAAGAAG
>APFE030279501.1:21948-52313 GCA_000404065.3 Pinus taeda
AGAACTAACGAAATTATTTTACCTTTAATTATATTTTCCTTGTGAGTATTGAAATATTTTACTAATTAAGTTAGAATCAATATGAATGAACTATCTAAGCAATAAAAAAGTATTTATCGCGATTTTACAATCATCGTTCAACCATACTAAACTTTGTAATTTATAAAAATATCTTTGCAATTCTTTTTAAAGTAAGATGTTTTGCATGTAATTTCATATATAAAGTTTGATATAAGCTCACCAATACATAATTTATAATAAATGTTATTTCATAGAAATAAATATCATGATGATAACCATCTAACAAACTTAAACATCGTCTAATATACACATTCAAATTCACTACCATCATCTAATTATATACGCCTCTAGCACATATAAACGTCATTAGCTAGCACTCAAATCTAATAATCTAATAGGGCATAATCATCGTGATCATATCCAATAAAACATAAACATTGTAATCTAATATCATCACCACACATCCTCAAATTAATATACATCTCATTTGAAATAACTTCTATCACATACACATCTATTTGCAATCACGTTAAATGAATATATCTAAACATGTCCTAACAATATACACAACAACACCAACATACACATTAATTACATAAACCTGAACCCAAAAAATGCGATATATATATATATATATATATATATATATATATATATATATAATATATATATAGTTCAAATAACTGCAATCAAATATATGATACAACACTACATAGTAGTGTCAGCTTGGTATGCAGTAGAATATGATGGATGGTCAACTACTACCTCAATGTTTCTCAAGCTCTGAGGTAGAAGAGGAGATGGTTGGTTTGCTCTGTCAAGAGAAACATAAGGCACATCCTCTAGCCCTGACATCTGATTATTACGAGACTAAGGAGGAGGTGTACTACCAAAAGGATCACCACCACCCTAACCATGATCCAATGGGGTAGTAATACCAAAAGAATCATGATCAACACCCTCATATGATGTATATTCCACTGCACTCCCTGCATCCCTCATCGCTTCTAGTAGCCTACTAGCTTCGACGATATTTCGCATAAGAGATATCATCTCGTGTGGACAGTGCCATATAGAGATCCACAAACCTAGGATCTGTGCTGATGTCTAGAGCTCTTGTATGGAAGACCCCCTCCTTAACCAAAACTTTGGCTAATCTATCACAGTAGTCCATTTGAAATCTCAGACTAGCCCTATGGCCCCAAACACCTCCACACCCCCCCCCCACTGAGGATGTGCCTCACCCTCTTGGGCCTCACCCATCTCCTCATATCCTCCATCTAGTGGAGGAGGAGACATGTCCCCATGGAATGTGTCGATATATACGAAATATATAGTACACAACAATAATTAGATAATTTCATTAAAGAATTTAAGAAAACAACTTAAAGAACGTGCCAAAATAAATTTCATTCTAATCAATTAAAACAATAAAATAAAACTAGACTAATTTAATGAAAACACTAATATTACCTTTATCATATGGAGGCTCAGCTAGTGTGAAGAGGATGTTGGAACAATATCTCTAATCAATCATTACGTATGGAAATGACAAGAAGATAAACAATGGTCAAACTCATTGGCTAGTAGCACTAGTGCCTTGGTGGAAATCTTGGCTAGATACTCTGACAGGTCCCTCTTAAGCATCACCTTGCCCCACATGCACATCTGGACCATAGTCATCGACCTAGGAGGGCGATGGTTAAATATAAGCCTCGTCTCTAGAAACCTCTCAAAAAATAATTAAAAAATATCTGAAGTGAAAGGGAAGCTCACCATCCCATATATCATCACATGACATTTATCTAAAGCCATACAAAACTACCTCTAAAAAATGGTAAAGCATCTGATACATCATGGCACCTAAATCGAAGAATCGACATAATATAAAAGAGGGGAACTAATCCATCACTACTAAAGTTTGCAATGGTGGTGACTAATAACAAGAGGCACCTAACCTCCTGCATAGAAAATGAAGAAATTTGTACCTATCCACCATGAACTTGAAAATATATCGGATAGACTGCATGAGGCCCAACATATCTCTAAGAGTAGGTAAGTTGACTGTCTATTGTGACCCCATGGGGGACATTAGGAAATTGAGGAAAATCTTCCCCTCTCCTATATAGGCCATTGATAAATTATATGCCCTCCTCAGAGGGCCTATACCGCACCTTAGGACCGACATGGAAACCATTCTCCTAGACACTCCATCAATGGATCAGATGTGCCAATAAGACAGGGCGTGCCTTTAGGGATTTAGCTTCCTCATAGTACTTGAGGAGGTTTACATTCCTTACTAGTGCTCGATTTTCTGTGCTAATAGCGTGAGGGTAGAAATCCCTCTCCCTCTCTTTGGCCTCCCATGGTTAGACCATAATGTATTGGTTCACCATTTGCTCCTTCTCCCTTTGCTAAAGTCTTTGCTACATGATTGAAATATAAAATACATCATCGTAATACATAAAATACAATTTTATTTATTAAGTGAAAAATGTATTTATATATATCGAAAAATAACTTTCAATTTAAAACAAAAATCCCCAGTGTGCCAAAAAATAGTAACGCACCGTCTCAGATGTGGTATTAAACACAACTACACCAACACTGATGTGCACATACATATGATGCACCATTAGCTGAAAATGTAACAAGAAAATCCTAATTTAATTTGTCCTTGAATTGAACTAGGAATTAAATTGTAATTCCACATCTCATGATAACTTGTAATAGTTAACTAAGTTAATTTGACTTAGTTAGCTCAGTTAAATTCAAGTTGGAAGTCTAACTAGAGTAATGTAGAGTGTCTCCTACACTTAGGACCAGTAATTGAGTTTATTTTGAGTTGTAATTATTTAATTCAATCTAACTGAGTAAAATTTAGTTAAGCTAGTTCCAACTGATGGAGGAATTAGTGGGACATCAGAAACAGTGGGGTGTAATGAGTAGCAATGGGGTGTAAACAACATCATTGGGGTGTAACTTACTGTAGTGGGGTGTAACCTGTGGTAGTGGGGTGTAACCTACAATAGTGGGGTGTAACCTACATGGATTAGTAAACAAAAGATTCACTCATAATTAACCGATGAGCCTTGGTATTGCAACGAGAATGTTGCAACTCCCAAGGCTACCAACTTTAATTATCAACCCTAGGTTCATACAAACTTAAGAGGTATCGACACTATATGTGCAACATACAATGTATCATTCTTTTATTGTCATGAGAGAAAATAACTGCTGCCTATTTGCATGAATGAAAGATTGAATTTAAAAATTCTTGTAAAGTAACATGAAATCCTCTATGTAATTATTAACACACTTTGCTTGCAAAGGAACCCTATTTTAACCCTATTTGTCACATGTGATTTTTTAAATAATCTAAACATGAAATATGATCTTGAGAGTACTTGTTGTGGTGTGCATGTGTAAATATAAAAGAACTCATTTTTTTAATCTTTTTGCTTTATAAATGCAAATGCTAATCTTTCCTTGTTTTTTGGCAGGGGAGAAAGGTATGGAGGAAGAGGCTTAAAATTGTCTTGATGGAATGGAGGTCAAGTAGAGGCCTAATCCCACATTCAATAATGATTTTTCTAAAACAGCCCATTACAGGTTTTCCTACAGGATGTACTAGTTTTCCTACAGGATCCCCTAGTTCTCCTATAGGATCCCTTGTTTTAATATAGGATGTTATATATTTACTATACGAAATCATAATTCATTGAATGATCAAGAAAATCAAGTCAAAATTGTATGGGACAAATTTTTTTATTTACTAGGATACCTTAGGTCCCCATTCCATGTGGAATCACTCAAAAAGATCTCTGTTAACCCATGCTAAAAGATAGCAGAAAATTACTTGTCGAAAATCTAGAAATTCGAGAACTAGTGAGCTAGTAAATATATAAAATGCCTAACCTAATGAAGTGAAAATGCAATGGGGTGATTTTTGTTATGAACTATAAATTTTTTGTGATATAATGCAAGTGGAACCAAATTGATTTAAACTCATTAGCATGCTCTAAAAAATAGCAAAAATTTATTTTTCTTTGCCACAAAGGGGTTCCATAAATCTAGATTTGGGAATAAGAAAACTAATCCAAGTAGCTCAATTATTAATATGACTTTCCAAATATTTTCCAAGGATGAAATGATGCTTTTTATCCTTCAAAAGAATTTACATCAACCATTTAACCCAATCCTACAACAAGGAATCATTAATACTAAATGCAGAAATAGAAAGAAATAAAAACAAGAGATGTATGTGAATACGAAGTGAAAAGAAAGAAAGAAAATGATACAAAAGGGATCTAAGGCTCCTGGGATGGCCAAACCCAAGGAAAATTAGAGACCTATGGAGGAGAAAAATATTTAGAAATTACACATGACACCAATCTTTATTATTTTCATCAATACAAGTATATCCCAACAAGAAAATATAATGGAGCTACAAAAATACGAGTTCTCTCCACAAGAAGACTAATGAAATGTCTGCCTAGAGGAAAATTTGACTTGGTACTTATACAAAATGATTAGGAATCATTCCTCATGAATGGAGCAAGCTTTCCCCACCAAAATCCCTTGATTAGTGGATCTAGTCCCCAATACAAGGAATCTGCATTAAATGGCAGGGAACACATTCCTAGATTTTTTCAATCATTGAAGTTCCAAAATATGTGCCATAATTCCATAATATCTTGTTGATTTATTATTTAATAGTGATCCTCTTATAGTAGGGAGAAAGTACCTAAATTATCTCCTCCTCCAAATCTTCATAATCTACCCAATATTCTCATAATATTCCACAAGAATAAATAATATTAGGCACAAATATGCAATTATTCATAAACCTTCCTAATGAATATATTAAAGTTAAAAATACATTATCTAATGAAAAAAGAGAGGCTTAATGTGTTGAAGGATGGTCATAGGCCTTAACTTATGTTTAATTTAGAGACACGGGCCTTAATTTATGTCTAATTTAGAGGCCCATCATACCCCCTGCTGAAAGTGTTGCTCATCCTCTGAGGAAAGTAGTGACCTCATTGTGCCTCCTTCATGGCCCTGGTGGCCTCTCTCTTGTGCATTAAGAATCTTGGCTGTAAGTTCTGCAAGGAAAAGCCCAAAAACATATTTGTGCAAATAAATATCCTTGTTTCTTGAGACCATTAGTTTTCCCTCTTCCCCTTATTCAAGATGGTTCTTAATTTTTTATTTTATTTTATTTTTATTTATTTGTTTTTATTTTTATTTTTTATTTATTTTATTTTATTATTTTATTTATTTTTTAATTTTTATTTTTTATTTTTTATTTTTATTTTTATTTTATATTTTATTTTATTTATTTATTTATTTATTTATTTATTTATTTATTTATTTTTTTCCAGTTTGGCAAGGTCTTTCACATCCTTATCAACCTTCTACTACCTTGTTCCACCATTTGGAAACCTCTGAAACCTTCAAAATGTCTTTAGATGAGAACTAGGACATCCTATAGTAATTCCTGTTAAAATTACAAGAAACCTATAGGAAACCCTGTTAAAACTATAGGAAACCATTTTTGAGCAGAAATGATAGTCTGAGCCTAGGACAAGCCCTCAATTTGATTCCCATGCCTTTCTCTAATTTCTATAATATCTTTTAGGCCTTGGACAAAAGTTAGAAAGAGATTAGAGACCTCTTGGAAAGTCTCTTTTCATCACTGTAGTTTGAGTTATGTTTTGATGGTGTATGCCTCCTTTCCTTTTGTTGCCTTCTTCTTCTCTCTTGTGGCCTAGATGGTTGCCTAATAATCTTGGAGTTCTCTGTTTTGATTAGGTCTCTCTTATGCACTATCATTTTGGGTTTTAGCACAATTTTTTCTTTCTTCCTTCTTGTAGCAACATTCTGCCTTCTTGTAGTAGTCATTCCTTATTCCTTCAGAGTCTTCTAACTGTATGGGAGCGATGCGAAATGAGGTAGGTTTGTGAAAAAGGAGAGGATGCTTTGTTTTCTTTTTCAAGAAATCTTCAGGGTGAGATAAGGTTTGTTCTTGAAATTATGAAATGGTATGGATGGATGATGGATAGAAAGTGAATATGAAGTGGATGGAGGGCTTGGAGTGTTGTGGTGACTTGGCCTTTGCAAAAATTTCTTCTTTTAACTGCTGTTCTCATTCCTTGAAATCATCACCCTTCATAATTTGACTTTTCAACATTGCATGAGTGACGGAGTGAACTGTAATTAACTAGTTGAAGGTGGCTGAGACTACTAACCCATCCTTAGCTTATAAAACCTTATCTCTTATGCATTGACAAAAAATATCTAACTATAATATGCTCAAGAGAAGAGGTCAAGAATATTGCATACCTGTACCTACTTGATGGTTGTCGGAGAGACATGCACGCTGCTACTGAGTTGAAGTTGATATGCAGGTGTTGAGGGACCTATATCAACCTTCCCTAAAGAATGCTTGACCTTTTGACCCATTTATCCATCATATTTCCTCTTGTAGCTTCTTCTCGGCCATCCTGTAGATTCTTAGAACTTCTTGTAGTACTACAGGAAACTCCTATAGTAACTCAGGATAGCCCCTTGTAGTAGACTTGTTTTGTCCATATCTCCCAAATAGTAGAATGGATTAACCTGAAACTTTCTGAGCATGTTGCCATCATCATTATGCACCTCCAAAAAAAAACATTTGGTCAATGGATGCATGGATCTCGAGAGAAACCAAAACTGAATAAAGGTGATGGAGGTCTATTTCTTGGAAACCGTGCACTGGAATTTTCTGAAATTTCTTGGGCCCGCTACCATCATCCACATGCATCTCCCCATGAAATAGATTTTTAAATGGATGCGCAGATATTGATAAAATGCAAAAATGGTTGTAGGTGATGGAGACTGATTTCTCAAACATTTTGCACTGGAATTTGTTGAAATTTCTTGAGCATGTTACCATCATCCATATGCATCTTCCCCTAAAACATCTTGGCAAATGGATGCATGGTTTTCAAGTTATGGAAAAAACAAATTTCTGCTCTATGTATTTTTGTTTCCTATAGTAAAACAGAGCCTTTCGGTAGGTTCTTAGGACAACAAGGGAACTGAATGGGAAAAGCTTGAGAATGATGGCTGGATGGTGGAAATAGATGAGAGTGATGGATTGGCATGGCCTTGGCCTTGTCGGAGAATTTGAGCAAAGGAGGAAAAAGTCAAAATTTGACTTCATTTGATTAGGTTTGACTTATTTTTTCTTTCTTTGGTGGCAATTTGTTTTTGTTCTTTGTAGATGTTGGAGAGCACCTACATTCATCAAAGAGATACATGAAGCAAGGATTTTTTATCCTTTTTTTTTTCTTCTTCTAGGCCTACTAGTCGCCTCAAGGAGGTTTTCAACTAGTAGATCTGCCTAGGTGCCTCAAAGGAGGGTTTCACCTAGGATTTTCTTTTCCCAACCCATTGACCGCCTCATGGAGGTTTTCAATCAATGAGCCAATCTGAGGCACCTCCAAAGAGGTTTTCACTTGAGATATTTTTTTTCTCTTATTTTTCATTAATTTTTCTACCCTACCCTACTTGAAAAACAAAATCACTTTGAAGTATAAGAATACTTCCAATGGAGCCATGTGCATATCAAGATGACAGACAAAATGATGTGTAGGCTTGAAATGTATGTTTTGACATGTACCTGGATTGAAGAGACCAAATGATTTGACTTTGAAAGGATCAAGCATAGTTGAAGAAGAGAGTGATGCTCCATCTTGTTGATTTTCTGGAACCAAACCTCAATATAACTTTGATGTCCTTGGTTTTCTTGCTTATCTGGATCATTCTTCATGTCTTCTTCTACCATGACCTTCAAATATTCCTCTTTTTGCTGATTGTTCTCTTGAATACATGGAGTATTTGATGGTAACCATGAAGGAGCTCAATTGATCTTTGATTTTGATGTTTTCTCTTCATCAAGTGCAACCCATGATTTTATGGTCTTCTCATTTGAATCTTCTTCTTCTGGATGTGGTCCTTAATTGATATCAAGATAATCTCTTTTTTGCAATACTCTTCCTGAGCTATGGTGAATACCATTGATCTCAAGAGGATATGTTTGGAAGTGTTGTACCTCAGCATTGTAAGTGGGCTGAGCTACTTCAATATGTGGGTTTTGAAATGGTGGTACAGGTAGTTGAGTGGGAGTGGATATTTGAGATGGATGTGGTTGGTGTTGTGGTTGTGGTGGAGGTGAATGGTAAGGATAACATGGAGTTGGGTATGGAGGATATTGAGGAAATATTGAGGATATTGTGGATGGCTCCCATAAGTTCCTTTCTAACCTTGTTTCCAAGATTGGTTTTGGGGTTGAGATGGCCAATGTTGCCAAGGAAAGGGTGTGTTCCAATTACTTTGAGGTAGATATGAATAACCTTGAAACTGTGAATTATGATCTTGCATCATACTAGGTTGACTAGGCTACCATGGTCCTGTTGGAGCTACATAACATAGCTACATTGACATTTGACTTGCTTCGTTATCCTCTTGGTAAACTTCCTTCAACCTTGGTAATGATGGACAATGTTTAACATCATGTGATTCTGCATGGACAACACAAATATCAACATCTTCTTTTTATTCATCTTGCATTCTTAACCTTTCTACTTGTTTGGTTAGATTTCTAAGAATTTATGCTTTAAAATCATCAAAGAAATTTTCAAGTTTAGCTTGACTTACCTGTCTTGATGCGGATTTGCCTACTCTTTCCCTTCCTCTTGATATGTGTTTGCATGTTTCACAAATTTCTTCAAATGATAATTGGTATACATCACCTCTACTCATGAGATCAAGGAGATTAATCCATTCATCCTAATTGTTCTAAGTAAGAGGGTTTTTAGTGTGTCGGATCCTAAATGAGGTAGTTTTTCCCTCTTAACATTATACATGAACCTTTCTATTAGATCCTCTATACTCTCATCTTCTCTTTGATTCATTTTAAAGATTTCTTCTTTAAGATCATGATCTTTATATTTTTCTAAAAATATATTTTGCATATCATTCCATGATCTTATTGAATTAGTCCCTAAACTCATGAACCATTTAAGAGCTCTATCCTTCAATGTTGCCAAACACAATCTTAGTTTTTGAGTTTTTAATAAGTAACCATAAGATCTACAAAAAATTTAAAATTCAAAGAGAAAGGTTTCCAGATCCTCTGACCTTAGACCATGAAATTTTGGAAGAAAAGATGGAGGGATGTTCTTCATGTGCACACTAACCTCAATATCTTGAATGGAAAATCCGAGAGGATCTTCCTCATTGTTATCTTCTCCATCCATTTATTCTACATCCTTTTCCATATTCTTCTTCTTCTTCTACCTAAAAAAGTGGATGGTGATATGGCTCTTACTGTACCATGTGATCAAATGGGGGGGTGGGTTGGTGTTGGAGAATTTTTTGTTTTTGTTTTTATGCTTGAATGAAAACTATAAGGCATTGCAATTTTATACTTTTGAAATTGAATATGCCCAATGCAATTTTTTGTTTTTTTTGTTTTTTTTGCAAATTGTAAAAAGAAATTAATCAACTAGGAAAGAAAATAATGCATACTTTGACACCTTCTCGACAACGGCGCCAAAAAGTGATGAGCCTCGATATTGCAACAAGAATGTTGCAACTCCCAAGGCTACCGACTTTAATTATCAACCCAAGGTACATACAAACTTAATAGGTATCGACACTATATGTGAAACATATAATGTGTCCTTCCTTTGCTGTCATGAGAGAAAAATAATTGCTACCTAGTTGCAAGAATGAAAGACTGAATTTAAAAATGCTTGTAGAGTAACATGAAATCCTCTATCTACTTATTAACACACTTTGCTTGCAAAATAATCCTATTTCAACCCTATTTGTCACATGTGATGTTTTAACTAATCTAAACATGAAACTTGATCTAGAGAGTACTAACTACTGTGTGCATGTGTAAATATAAAAGAACTCATTTTTTAATCTGTTTTCTTTATAAATGCAAATGTTCATCTGTCCTTGTTCTTTGGCAGGGGAGAAAGGTATGGAGTAAGAGGGTTAAAATGATCTTGATTGCATGGAGGTCAAGTAGAGGCCTAATCCTAGTTTCAATGATGATTTTTCTCAATTCGGGCTCAAAACAGGCCGCTACATGTTTTCCTACAAGATCCCATGGTTCTCCTATAAGATCCCCTGTTTTACTACAAGATGTTACATATTTACTATACGATATTATAATTCATCGAATGATCAAGAAAATCACATCCAAATTGGATGGGACAATTTTTTTTGTTTAATAAAATTTCTTAGGTCCCCATTCTAAGTGGAATCACTCAAAAAGTCCTCTGTTAACCCATGCTAAAACATAGTAGAAAATTACTAGTCAAAAATCTAGAAATTCGAGAACTAGTGAGCTAGTAAATATATAAAATTCATAACCTAATCAAGTGCAAATGAAATGGGGTAATTTTTTTTATGAACTAAATTTTTTTTTTGATCTAATGCAAGTGGAACCAACTTGATTGAAGCTCGTTAGCATGCTCTAAAAAATAGCAGAAATTTATTGTTCTTTGCCACAAAGGAGTTCCAGAAATCTAGATTTGGAATAAGAAAGCTAATACAGGTAGCTCAATGATTACTATGATCTTCCAAAGATTTTCCAAGGATGAGATGATGCTCATGATCTTGCAAAAGAACTTACATCAACCATTTAACCCAATCCTACAACAAGAAATCATTAATACTAAATGTAGAAATGGAAAGAAATAAAAACAAAAGATGCGTGCGAATATGAAGTGAAGAGAAGGAAATAAAATGATACAAAGGAGCTCTGAGGTTCTTGGGATGGCCAAGCCCAAGGAAAATTAGAGACCTATGGAGGAGAACAAGATTTAGAATCTGAACATGACACCAATCTTCATTATTTTCATCAACACAATGACATCCTTGCAAGAAAATACAATGAAGCTACAGAAATGCGAGTTCTATCCACAAGAAGACTAATGAAAATCTCTCCCTAGAGGAAAATTCGACTTGGTACTTATACAAAATGATTAGGAATCATTCCCCACGAATGGAGGAATCTTTCCCCACCAAAATCCTTTGATTAGTTGATCTGGTCACCAATACTAGGAATCTAGATTAAATGGTAGGGAACACATTCCTAGATTTTCTCAATCATTGGAGTTCCACAATTTGTGTCATATTTCCATAATATCTTGTTGATTTATTATTTAACAGTTATCCTCCTATAGGAGAGAGCAAGTCCCTAAATTATATCCACCTCCAAGTCTTCATAATCTGCCCAATATTCTCATAATATTCCACAAAAATAAATAATATTAGGCACAAATATGCAATTATTCATAAACCTTCTTAATGAATATATTAAAGTTAAAAATACATTATCTAATGCAAAAAAAGATGTTTCATGTGCTGAAGGATGGTCATAGGCCTTAATTTATGTTTAATTTAGAGACATGGGCCTTAATTTATGTCTAATTTAGAGGGCCATCATTAAATCATGCATGTCAGATCAAGGAAAGATCGAGTTGAGAATGGAGTTCAGGGAAAATGTACTATCAATTTTATAATCATATGAATTGTACAGGTGGTGCATGCAATCAGACGAAGGTTTATGAAATTTGAACAATTCATAATTTTTTGATTTCCCAATTAAATATGGGTTAATTCCCAAGTGAACAACGCAATGAAATAGGACCTTGGTAGGTAGCACAATTGGATAAGTATTTTCTTGAGCTTTTCTCGGAAGTAGTGAGATAGATAGAGATAGTGCAGAGGTTGCTCGGGATTGAGAAAAACATTGTCATCTTCTCATATTTTCTGATTAATGAAATATACACATAGCAGGGGTTTTTAGCCATGGATTTACCTAGAAAACCATTGTGTTATGTGAGATTGAATTCTTTCTCTTATATGCTTCATGATTTCATTGATCACTTATTATTTTCGCTAATGAGTAGAGTAGACTCAAGTTAATTGTTTTATCATATTATAATCTATAGTTTGAATCTACAAGGAATTTCTACACCATTGTTGGTTCAAATATTTAAATTGCCATCATGGTGTGTCTCACTTATGCTTTGGTGTGCACGTATAACTTAGTTGCACTAGAAAGGAACATTTAGGTTATCGAACACATCGAGATATATTTTTTAATTTTTTTTTTTGTGGTGCATTGGGTAAATATAAATGCACCAGGCGTAACCTAAAAATGTATTCGCTGATGTGAAATTTATAGTTTTCCAAGTGCATTTTTATTTACAAAACACACCACAACAATATCAGTTCATTATCTTCACACATTGAACTACGGTGCACCCTGTAAATTTATAAGGTGCAACACTATCGGAGTGAACCGAACATATTGAGCACACTGTAAAGGAATGTTTTTCTTCAAAAATAATCGATTTTTTTAAGCTAATTTGCAATCCTAATCCACCAAAAAATTAAATTAGAGCTAAAAATAGACATTACCTAGACATCTTCTTTTTGAGGAGGCATTGTTAACACATAATTGAGAAAAACAAATTCACCATTGTTTGAGAGAAAGCCATGCATTGAGCTTAGGATGAAAAGATGGTGAGAAAGAGAAGCATCGATGCCATGGTGCTTGAAAGAGGTAGGAGTGGAACCACTCCTTCAAAGCTCTCTAACACTATAGATGGTAAAAATGAAATTTACAGTCGGGAGGTTGTTTTTTTATTTAACTCTCCCCTAGTGCATTATTATAACCGCATCAGTGTTTCAGGTATCCAAGAGCACTGCTTTTTCTTTTAAATTTAAAAACCTATAGTGGTGCTTTTGTTAAGTTACCCCAGGGAATTATAATATAGGTACAACATTGATGCTTTGTTGGACTATAACATCGTATTTGTTTAAAAAATTAAAAACCACCTAGCGAGGCACTTTTGAAGATGCCTTAGGGAATTTTTGTATATTAATAGCATTGGTGCTTCATTGGAATATAACACCACAATTTTTTTGAAATTTTAAAACTATATTAGTGTCCTTCTTGGTATGCATTGGGGAATTTTAATACAAAAGGGCACCAGTGTTGTGGGTTTATATAACACTGACAATTTTAAAAGTTAACCTTTTTCAATACTATCAATTATTCAAGTACCGATGCATTTTTCTATTTAGCACATCATGTCTTCTTATTTTATAAAAATAAATCTTCCATGATGCACCATGTTATATTCAACGTCAATGCTTGTATGGATAGTAAATCACCTGTTCGTTTTTATATTGTAGATGCATCACTAAAAAATCATCAACTAAAACATCTTCCCACCCACTTCCGCTAGTGACTTCTACTTCAAATGAATTTTTGGGCTATTTTTATAGGGCTTCTGTAAACACCTTTGCTAGAACGTCATTTCCTTGTAGTGATATAATTACTGAAATAAAGAAAGCTAAAAAATACAACAATAGTATAAATGATGAAATAACACAAGTACATATCACTCTCCATTAAGATTTCCTTGATTATCTTCCTCTCTTGGCAGGGTAACATTGTTGTTCTTAAAAATATGTTTTGATCTAAGGTCATGTCATAATATAAACCAAAAATCCATATCCAACACATCTGGGTAAAAAAAAACTTTGGTTGTGTTAGCGCTCAAATCTACCTTAGGCTGAAATAAGGTGAGACTCAAGGCCACATCAAACCACGCTCAGCCTCATAGCTAGCCCTACGAGGACAGGAGAAGGCTCTCTCCGGGTCAATCTCAGCAAAAGATAATCAACGAGGTTGAGATGACTGAATTGATGACTAATTTTAGGCTAGGTATTAAGTACAAAGAGTTTAGAATTGATTTTTAAAGGTTTTGTTGAATTCAAGGGAAAGGCAAATTTGGGTGCGGGGATGAGGCACAACTTTTGCAGAGGTCTACTTGGGGCAAGATAGGCGATTGTTTTGGTTCCTTAAATCAAGTGAGATGGGTATATCAGACTGGGGAGGAGCTAAGGAGAGCAAGGAAGTCTCAAGGATTCTCCTTAAACTGAAGAAAACATGGAAAATTAATCAAATTTAAAGGCAGAGCATAACAAGTTCATGGATTCTACCTTAACACTTCATTTGTTTAATACAGAATATTAATTAAAGAAAATGGTACACATAAAAAACTTACAAGTACTAAGAGAAACACACCATCAACACATAAAGCCACATGAATCCCAAATAGTGCTGCAAAACCCTGGTCTTTCCTTTGCCAAAACACAAATAAGATATGTACAATATAGTCTCAAGCTATTCCCAAGAGTCCAACCTCTCCTACTGAATGAAAATTTACATATATAGACCAAGCTATCCTCATTCCCTAACCTCTAGGGGTCGAGCTCCTTCTTCTAGGAGCAGTTTGAACAAATTCTAAACATGGAGCAAGAATCTAGATGACCAAACAACCTCCCTCTAAAAAGAAGGAAATTGATTCATTACATTAATTTCTTGCTAATTTGTGAATGAATCCTCTAGAATAAGGTAGATAGGTGCCATGTTACCTTACATACATCAAATTACACCATTTTGGGTCCAAAATTACATCAAAGAGTGAAACTGGTGAAAACTAGCCGAATCCCTGAGCTGAAGGTGAAAAACTAGGCAAAACATTGTATGCGTAGCACACCTGATCCCTATGCGTAGCGTACATTTGAGCCTATTTTTGGGGAACTTCCTGACATCCAAATTGAGCTCATGATAGCTCGTTGGAAATCCCTGAACGTCTAATTTCCAACCCAATTGGAATTTTCCAATTTGGATCTCATTTGCCCCCTCAACACTAAATTCTCCCAGACGTACTTCTTGCAGTTGGAAAAGGTGGCAACAAGGTGGTTTTTATGATGTTTTTGTAGAAATTTTGAATAATTTAACACATATTTAACAGAGATTATCCTGATCATGTACTATTGCGGAAAACATACACAATACATAAGCTCCTCTACATTGATCATCAATATAGCAGCATCAATAACAATAAAACATCAAGAGCATTCACACATTAACACAGTATGTATCCCGGGGAAAGCATCTCGCTAAAAACCCCAACTATCTGTATATTAAGGATTGAGTCATGTAACATTACAAAGTACAATGCTTATCACAAGCAATCCAGTACCAGCTCCACCTGTTACACACAATACAGCTCAGATCTGAATCAATCACTGGCTCAAATCTCTTCGCTGCTTGCCTGCCTCCGCTGCTCAATACCTACAAAAGAACCTGTGATAATTCCAAGGCAGCCATGTCTTTCCTTGGCTAAATCACGTGAGAACAAGCTACAATGTGGGCAAACTCATTGGCATACTCAATCCCTTGATTGTGCAAGATCTGATGCACAACTATAGTCACAACTGATAGTAATCTGATTCTCTAACACCTGTCCCTGGTGAACTGAACATGCACTGACATGCAACTGAGTTAACTGATGTATTCATTAGTTGTATTATGAGTTAATAACTTGTGAATTAATTAATAACTAATTCACCCAACTCATCTCTAGTCTATTCGCCAGTTAAACTAAATACAACCAGTTTAACAAAGCTAAACTGAACACAACTCCATCAACTGCACCTCCAGTCCACTAAACTCAACTCACTTGAGTTCTAACTGAAGTCATGCATGCAAATATTCAACTAACCCATAAGAACCACGTATTTCCTTCATGCAATTGCATGTGCCACATCCGTAGCTCGAACTGAAGTGCTCCAAGAGAATAAGATTAAGTTTATAGTCCAAATATTATTGTGAGATAATAATATTTGACTTTTCTATTTTTGACAGCCAGTCTAAAAATAGACTTGATCACTCACACTGTGATCACTCACACTTTCATTAAAAATAGAAGTCCATCTATTTTTCCAACTTGATCAATCATCCATAAACAACAACCTGCAATCCATAGACATGATCCATATGTCTAAAAATAGACATAGTCTAAAAATAGACTTGCGCCAAAAAATAGCCTGCGGGCCCACTTAGTGAAGGCGACTCCTTTCCACTAAGCTCCATCATCTTGTTGCATTCTCAACAAGCATTTCTTGTTGCACACTTTTCAACAGGTGTACCTGTACCTGCAGTCACTCATGATGAGACAACATCAAATACAAAACCTCCTAGTCTACCATGAAACATGATCATTTAGATGCAGGTGACCAGGAGAGGCAGAAGGGATATGATGCGGGATGATGGCTTTAGGCAACTAATGATGGAAGCTACACAAGATTCACTGAGGGATGGGGACAAACAATTTGAGTTGACAGTGAGTGTCTACAAGGTTTGGCTCGACTATGTTTTATCTCTGAGATGATAATGGTAAGCTATCATGTGAGGGCATCTAAGATAATTGTTTTGTGAGTTTTGTTTTAGTTTGGAGGACCAATGTAGGAGACACATTTAAAATAGTGAGGCTTAACCTTTTGAATAATATTAATATCTAAACAAAGGGCTGCTATTAAAATTCACACAGTGATTTCAGCTTGTAAGATGGTGGTGAGAAGAAACAAATAAATGATCTTATTATCACAACCTTCAAATTGAAAATTAAATAATCATAAGTATGAAAACCTTTAAACTATGTTCAGAAGGTTTAACAGAATATGCTTAAGCTTGCAAAAGATACTAATGATTTATTGATTTAGAGGGAATTAATTAAACAAACAGTTCATTAATTCATTCTCTTTATAGATTATCAGTTCAGAAGCTTATAGGAATATATTGAAACCAAATTATTCCTACCTAGTTATCTTTGTGAGACATAAGAATATGAAGAAAAACATAATAAATAATACTGGAAAAAATTACAGGAAACACAAAACTACGTAAATGAGAATTCAAAATCCTTTGTCTTTATATTAATGATCTAGAAAATTCCAGTACATTTGAGGCTTAAAAGTGCTTCAAGGGTCAACCCTTGGTAACTCGTGAAGAGAATTATTTATAAAAAAGTAGAACTGAGAAAATATCCTAAATTATTTTTACAGAAATAGATTATTACAAAATCAAAAATAAAAACTTCTAGTTGATCTCACACTATTTTGGTACCAAGATGTTGATGATTGCCGCTGGAAAAATTGAAAATTGTTTAAGCTAGCTAACCGTTCCTCCAAAAACTGAATGTTGTTCGATTACCTTCTAGTCGAGTAAATTTGTCAATTCTTCCCAATGTTTCTTATCCGAGATAGAAATCTTATTTACCCTCCTGTAAACTTCATCCATCTCTATATATTTAGTAAAAGTGGGTTTTACTAAAAATATGTGTCTAATTCCATTCAAAATAAAGAAAGTATCTTTGAGTGTATTTATTATAAGTGTTGGTTTTGTTGAACCTCTTATGTTTGAAATTGAAGCTGCATGTTTTCCCACCACTGTCAGCTTCTGAACATAATCCTCAATTTGCATCAATTTGCCATTGATCACAAGCATAGAGGGTAAAACCTTGCTCGTCAAGGGTTCTATCATGCTGAAAAATACCTGAACTATGGTATTGACATTGTTGCACTTTTCTTGTAGCTAAAGGATGAGGTATTTCTTGGTGATGATCTTCTTTACCTCCAATATAGTTGTTGTTCTATCACTTATGCCTAATTCCTCAAGTTCATAGCTGCCTATGGAGTTTAGGAACTTGATTACATCAGAGGAAATTTTTGCCATATCCTCAAGCTCTTTGGTAATGGTTTCAACTACTTTCTACGCTTTATCTGAGAATTTTTTTTGATCAAACACTATATTGATATAGGGCCAAATATCCTTGATTGATTCTATAATTTCTTCCCACGTAATTTCCTTTCTTAAATCCAATTTGTTTCCAATGAAAGATTGCTTGAGTTCCCTTTATAGTACTCCAATCTAACCTTTGACTATGTTCAACTCAGGTGCATGTGAACTGTCTGCTACTAAAAGTTGTAACTCCTTGAGTTCATCCTTCATTTTCTTAATTTCTCATGCCTGGATAGACAGGTTCTAAATAGCTTCAACAAGCTATTCAACTCCTTCTATTGTACCTGTAGTCGATGTTGTGGCTGAAGTGGGAATCTTGGTTGCAGGGATTACTACAAGGGGTACTATATCCATTGGAGTTTGAATTTGAGCCTTTTTGATGGCTTCCTCTTTCTCCTTGACCAGTTTTTCCATCTTCTCCTCCATTTGTTTTATCTACAAATTTTGTTCTGTGATGAGCTTCATCATGTCAGACTTCTGAGTTTTTGTCTCCTCAATTTATTTGGCCATTGGGTCCTTAGAAGCTGGAAATTTCAGTTGCTTCTTTAATACTGCAACTTCAACATTCCTTTTCTTAATAAGATTTTCTGCAACCTTTATGTTTGAGGGATCATATCCCATCTTCAGCACTATATTCACCAAGGATTAAATCTTGGTATACTTTGCTAATGAGGAAACTTTCTCCAACTTAAGCTCTGGCTGAGTGTTGGCCAAGGTAACTTGCATTTTTGACAAACTCATGGCAGTGTTTGTCAAGGTGGAGGAAATCATCTAGCCAGTTTTTTTGTGCATCTAAATTTGATCAATTGGATGCACATCCTTCACATTGAACTCAAAAGAGGTCTGCTTTTGATATTGAGAAATAGTCCTAGATAAGCCAATTGCATTTTACCCTTCTCAGAGTTAAAGACTGAAAGAAGTCTGGCCTGAGAACTAGAGGAATGTTTCCAAAATTGTGTGTAGGTGTTCAACTTCAACTCTTCATTCTTCTTTTTGATATCACTGAAAACATGAAGCATGTCTTCCTCCTTGTCCTTCTAAGTGCTTCCATTGGTCTGGGTTACCTATTGTGCCTAAGAAGTAGTGGAATGAGTTGGGGACTATGTATACTGTGCACCCAATTGTGTATGGATCATAGTCTCTCCAAGTCCATCAAATGTGGTTTTCAAAGACTCGTGTGTTGCACCTACAATCATAGAGATTCTAGGTCTCTTCCTTTTGTGCACAATCCTAAAACCCTGGCTTCATGGTTCGGTTGTAGGGGATGACTTTTCTTCCCTTCCTCTCTTGGCTATCTTTTCTTATGCAAGTGGAGTTTACATGTTTGATGTAGAAATTTCCAGCTCTTTAGCCTCTTGGAGGGTGTTCTCTGCCCATTCCAACTGAATTTTATATTGTTCTATCCCAGGCCTGGATGTGTGATGATATGTTGTAAATTTGTTCTCCACCCTGAGCTTGGAAACAACTCCCATTAGGTCATAAGACCAAGTGAATCTGAGACCAAACTTCATCTCCTTTAGTAATTTGTTTGCATCCTCTCCTGAAGCCCTGGTGTTATAGATGCATGGACCAACTTGGGCTTTCATATTGAATTGTAATTTCTTCTTTGTAGCCACAAAGTGCACTTCATTTGCATTTAACCTCTACCTTATATATCCCAGTGCAAAGATTTTGATATGTAGGTACTTGGGCAGTTTGTAGGGTGGAAGCTCACAACCATAAACCATGATCTCTGTATAGTTTTGGTAGAAATACCAATCCCCTGTTGTAGCTTGATCAACCAACTATAATAGTTTGACAATCTCCTCATTGATCCTTGGTACTAGATTGCTTCTCATAAGACTGATAGCTGGATGAATAAATAGTTCTAAGAATTGTTTATATGTAAACTCTTCCTTCTCCTTCATTTCCATTGAAGTCCATAATGTCATTGATTGTTGTTTTCCTTCCTCATCTAGTTTCTGTAAAGAAAATGGGAATTTGTCTCCATGAAAATATATAAAAAGGTATACAAGTACTGGAGCATACTTGAATACCTCTTCAATATTAAACTTGACAAATTTCTCATGTATTGCTTTAGCTAGGAACTGATTAAACTCATAAATGACAATGGGTTTAGAATCAGCAAAAAAGATGGATAAGAAACCAAGGATGGCTTCATTGACATATTGATAAAAGTTGTAACCAAGCATATAGGACAAAATAGTGGTGAATTTCTTGGTTCTATCACGGAACATGGTTGAATCATAAGGAGGG
Organism: Pinus taeda; assembly: GCA_000404065.3. Taxonomy (NCBI): domain Eukaryota; kingdom Viridiplantae; phylum Streptophyta; class Pinopsida; order Pinales; family Pinaceae; genus Pinus; species Pinus taeda. The sequence goes on from APFE030279501.1 coordinate 41,963, forward strand.
TTTATTTTAGGCAGAGGACTATCAATAGCTAGAAAGAGTTCAAAGGTCTGGGATCTTTTAGTAAAGTCTAGTTTTTCATATGCATCTATCAGGTTTTCATACGAAAAGGGATGGGTAGTGTAGCAGCGGGCGTGCAACATTTTTTCAATGGAATCAGAATTAATTGAACAGAGGATTTCTCCTGTGAGTGAAATAATCTCTCTTTGGTTGGAATCATAAGATTCCTGCCATTTTCTTACAAATTTAGGTGCTCTGTGTATTTGAGGGAAAATGTAGTGAGGCAATTGGGAATCCCAAAGTCCTATTTCATTTGTCTGGTAAACTAGTTGATCTTCCATCCAACAATAGATTTCATATAAATCAAATTGAGAAGAAGTCTCAATGATTTTACAATATTTGTCGACTAATGGGGTATGATGGAAGTCGACCTATGGATGAATCAAAGGATTTGGGACTTCTGCAAGTTCTTTTCCCTTGGGAGGAATTTTATCAAACAAATTGTAGACTGAAAATGACATAAATTGGTCTGAAAGGGAGTGATTACAGTAAAACAAATAACTGACAAAATAGGTAAGTGGACCTGGATGTCATCTTCTCGAACATGGAAAATAATTACTTAATGTCAAACAGTGGTCGAGATGTAGGTAAGAAACCTTCAATGATCAGTTTAGTTGTAGAAATGGACTGTGTAACCCTTCTCATGAATTAACAAGGTTTATAAATGAAAAAAATGGAGCGGGGGTTGCAATGAACGTTTGAATTTTGCATTAATAACCCAATGAGATTAATTAACTGGCCTTTGAATCATAAATTCGTGGGAGAGGTAATGAATGGATAATGGATAGGCAATAGTTGATTGGATGGTAGGCATGAGGTGGAGCATGACGTGGAGCGCAATGTGGAGCGGTGACAAACAGTCACTTGGTATATTGCATCAAGAGGTAAGGTGAGGCGATAAGTAGTTTCAGGATTTTAAGTCCTGAAGCACTAAAAAGAGAAAAAGGTTTTTTATGTTAGTGGTATTGGAAACTACCCATTTCGGACCCCCCCCCCCCCAGCTAATAAAGTTTGAACGGTGAATGAGGGTTGAGGAGGGACATGGGCCATCAGATCTTTGGTGCACATGTGAGATGAAAGGTGAGGTGTGGGGTATTTAACACATAAGCGGAAGTGATGATGGGGTCATGACTTTGAGGATGGATGTGACAGCTGCGGGTTATGGCGAATAAATGGATGAATGGTAATATTTATGAAATAAAATTGCAACTTTTAAAACATTATCTTAATTAAAACCCATCATCGAATGTATGTTTCTCTGATGTTATAGCTTCATATAAAAACATTTGATGCTCCAATTACATTTCACATGTCTACCTACCCCTTTTACTCCTAACACTTTCACTTATTTTTCTAAGTGCATTTAAGCTAGCAACTCAACATTTCCTTTAAATGCCTAATCTACCACTATCCCTTATTTCCTCCTTTGGCTTAGTTTAAACCGTTGAGCCAATTTTATTTTCTACCTATTGACAAAAATTTAATACAAATCCAATCATTATTAAACTGTATAACTAGATTATATAAACTAGTGTAGAATTTTAAACAAACTGCACACAACTTTTATTTGCAGAAGTAAACTAGACTAAAGTAGTGGCATTTAGATTTGCAACACTTTTAGAGTTTATTATTTTTTTACTTTTCTTTATAACCTAACATTTTATTTTTGCCTTCATTTTTTAGGGCATCTATTCTAACATTTTATTTGATATGGACATATTTATCAAAATATTTCCTAACATTTTTTATTCAATATTCTTTTTGTCCATATCCTAGCTTAACATTTTTTGAAATATGTTTTCAGTTTTGACTAATTGATTCTAACTTACCAAAACCAAAAAATGCTACAACATTGGCTCCAACTGGGGACTGCTTTCTCCTATACAATGCAGAGAACTTGCAGTTCCATGTGCCTTCTCCTCAGGCTATGGAGAGTCTTTGCTGTAAAAAATCGCACTAACATCTTGGAAAGTAAAATAAACCGGATTTTTACAATGGTAGCAATGAAATATTCTTCAACTTCTCAGTATTGAATGTAATGTTTGAGAAACCTTCCATTAACAAGGTAAGTGGAATATAACCCCTCAATATTTTGTAGCACAAAAGTGTTGTTTCCCTTCACTTCAGCAATTGCTAAAGGTCCAAACCACAGGTTGTCAAACTTGCTATGTTTTCCCTTATCTTCTCTTCTAGAATCCCATCTTAGAACTAGATCACCTTCCTTGAAGTCCCTTTCCCTAGCTATTTTTTCAAACAGGCTCTTCATCTTTCTCTGATATTTTTTCAATTTGTATTGAACTTCATCTCTATTTTCATTTAGTTCAATAATTTGATTTATTCTCCTTGAAAAATCACCAGGTTCATCTGTTGAATCTTGCAGGAATTTTAAAACAGGGAAGCCCAAATTGGTAGGGAATACGACATCTTTCCCATAGACTAACTGAAAAAGATATTTTCCAGTAGATCTTTTTGGAGTAATCTTGTTTTACCATACAACATAAATTAGGTGAGAATCCCAGCACTTTTTATGATTTACTAAAGTCTTTTTGATTACCTTCACCAGACTTTTATTTGAGGATTCTGCAAGGCCATTACCTTGAGGGTAATATGGAGTTGAATGATGCAACATAATCTGATATTTTTGGCAAAACTCAATCATCTTGACACTGGAAAATGTTGTTGCATTATCAGTAACAATTTGAGTTGAGCAACCAAATCTAGATAAGATGTTTTCTTCAATGAATTTGATTACTACTGAATCAGTAGTATTTCTTACTGGGATTGCTTCCACCCATTTATGATGTACTCTGTTGTAGTGAGGATCCATATATGTTGATTACATGAAATAGGATGAATCTCTCCAATAAAATCTAATCCCCATTGGAGAAAAGGTGTTGAAACTATATTTAGGATCAGTCGAAGAGCTACTAATTTTTTCTTACCAGTAAACATTTGATAGGGCACACAACTTCTGACCTTTTCTCCTACCTGTAAGAGCATTGTGGACCAATAAAATCCTAACCTTAATATATTATATGTTGTTTCTCTCCAAGCATAATTCCCTCCACAAAACCCTGTGTGAAATTGGTCAATGGTTCCTTCAGTCTCTAATTCTATTAAACACAATATCAAAACATTAAGTGGCTCTTTCCAGTATAGATTTGCGTTTATGATACAGTATTTGACTGCTTTCAATTTGAGAGTTTTACACTAAATTTTGGAGAATGATGTTGGACATTTCAAATGGATCAAGAAATTTACAATGTCCTGATACCAATTTGATAACATAAATTTATCATCAATGTGTATGGGGCTGATCTAATCTGAAGGTAAAGGTTATTATGGATTTCTTTCTTTAGGTTGAAGGGAACGTTCTTGTGGATTATACCCTTTTGCAAGAACAAAAGGTTCTTGTGTATTCTTCTTATCTAAACTTTGAGAAGGTTCTTGTGGATTCTTCTCATTTAAATTTTGGGAAGGTTCTTGTGGATTCTTCCCTTGTATTTCCAAAACAGGATTGATTCTGAGCACTTTACAGTTGGATTCATGTAGAAGCTTAGCTAATCCTTGACCCTTTACTAGATTTGTGATTTTGATAGGCAGATAAAACTCCAAAATTTGAGTGATCCATCTACCTCTCTTCCCATTAGATACAGGTTGGGTTAAAACAATCTTCACAGCACTCTTAGGAACATAAGTAGTAATGGGTGAATGTAGGACATACATGCTGAATGATTTCAGGGCTTGAATAAGGGCATAGGCTTTCTTCTCAATTATGTCATACTTAAGTTTGGTATCTCTCATAACCTTACTAGAAAAGGCTATTGGTTGGTCATGGGAATCTTCATTCTTTTGTAATAAAACAGTAGCAAGGGTTGTTTATGAGGCAAAGTAAAAGATACTGAATGGTTTGGTATAATCGAGGTTGGCCAAGGTTGGAGCTTCAGAGATATCCTTCTTGATCTGATCAAATGCATATCTGGAAGAGACAAATGATTTAGCTTCATGGTCCTTTAGGAGCATATCAGTTATGCCTTTTACAATTTCAACATAATTAGGGATGAATCTCCTTAAAAAATTAATCTTGCCTAGAAAAGCTTGAATCTCCTTCTTATTTCTAGGTAAGGACAATGTTTTAATGGTAGATACACATTTGGGATCAATCACCACTCCTTCCTTTGAGATTATGTGGCCGAATAGATTTCCTTCTTTGATAGCAAACAAAGACTTTTTTGGATTCAGTGATATCCCAAATTTCCTACACCTGTCAAAAACCCTCTTCAAATGCTTAAGATGTTTCTAATCAGAATTAGAAAAAAACAGTTATGTCATCAAGATAAATGACTACAAATTATTTACCTGACCCACAAAAGCTATGTCCATAGCTCTCTAAAATGTTTCTCCAACATTAGATAACCCAAAGGGCATTCTAGATTACATAAATGTACCCCAGGGTGTAGTAAAAGTTGTGTTCTCTTTGTCTGATGGATCAACATTTACCTGATTATAACTTGAAAAACCATCAAGCATAGAAAGTCTTTGTGCTCTTGAAACCATTTGAAGTAACTAATCTATTTTGGGTAATGGATAGTTATATTTTAATGATGATTTGTTCAAATTTCTAAAATCTACACAAAATTTGATTTCTCCATTCTTCTTTCTAACAGGAACTAAATTAGCAACCCAATTAGAATACCTAAGAGGGAGAATGAACTCGGCATCTAAAATTTTCTTAATTTGATTTTCTACAATTGGTAGTAGAGAAATATTAATCCTCCTAAGTTTCTATTGATAAGTTTTTTCTTCGGGTTTTAAAGGAATCTTATGATGTATTAATGAAGTGTCATAAGTCTTTATATCATCATAGGTCCATGCAAAAACATCTTTGTAATTCAAGTAACTTAAGGTATTGATTTTGATCTCTGGATCTAGAGATGCGCATATTTTGATGTTTTTCATATCATCATTTGTTCATGTTATCCCTTAGGAAACCAATTTACTGGCTGTGGAGAAATTGTGACTCAGACGTTAATGATTTATTATGTTTGTCATTTATATCTCTATTTGAAGAATCTGAAATACTTGACCTCAAATCCCCAATATTTAGATGACTAAAAAAGTCTTGAAATTCCACGTGATGTTGAATATGAATGTGATGTGAAGAATATGTAAATAAATTAAATATAATATGTTGTGTTTAACAGGAACTATTCTCTGTAACTTAGGGGAAACATATAGAAAGAGGTTTTAAATATGGGAGTGCCCTTTAAGGAATTTAAGTCCATTCACATAAGTAAATAAAGACTTGCAGCTTCATTACCATATATTGAGCCTCAAACCTACACTTCTTTATACATCCTCTCAGCCTCCTTTTCCTATTCATTTCCTTCTTTTGCCACTCATTCCCTCCATCAAATTGCTCAAATCATTGTTTTTTAGGACTTTTTACATGGTTTGCTAATTATGCTAATGACTGTGTTTGGTTTAGAATTTTGGTTCAAAGTGCTACGATTCCGCAGCTCACACAGGGTTTCCTCAGCTGATCCCGGTTTCCGCTGCCAACCCCGGATTCCGCAACTGTTTTATTAAATGATATGTTCCAGGTGTCCTCCGGGAAGAAGAGCCACATGGGAAAGTTTGTGGAACCAAGGACATGGTGTGTATCCCTCCAGCTCACCCAAACCGGTCATCAAAACCCGTGGTCAACGAGGAGGCAACTACGGTCAACAGAAGTCATTGGCGGTGGCACGGCTCTGCGTGTTATGTTTTAGAGCACGTGAAGAACATGTGGCATCTCCCTCAGCTACGAAGATAGTGGGAAACATGAATCCAACATCGGATTGAATTCCCACAACGACCGTTGCCTAAATCCGAGGATGCAGCAAGACTACGTGTTTTTGCACAGATTCTCGAATAGCTTAGTTCTCGTTAAGTTAGCTTGCTTTCCTCTGTTATAAATAAAGTGTCTTTGAACTCTGGATAGTTAGTTGTTAGATGCTGATATGTAATTTTGAACTCCCCACTGTACTTTCTATTTTAATGCATAATATATGAGAAGACTGTTTTCCATTTGAGCGTGTAATTTATCTTTGAACCGGCTGGAGTAGGCAGAGGGCCCCTGTTTACTGAAGGCCTATCTAGTACTCTTTAATTTTCTGCATTTCTTTTTCTTATTTCATGTATAATAGCTGTACAGAATGCCTTTGATTGCTGTGTTTTGATCATGTATAATAGCTGTATATAAACTTTAAATTCTGCTTATTTATATTTCTGCACTTTTCCATGACTGATCAGTGTGTTATGCAGGTTTCTTAGGTGTGCCCGGGACAGTTTCTTTCTTTTCTTTTTCACAACTAGTGACACTTGTGATCATCTTGTCTATGCTGCTGACCTTCCTTGTTTTGCAGCCTTTATTTCCTTACTGTCATTTGCATAGTTGCTTTCTGCTTTTAGACATCAAGTTGTTTATCTATTGATGGTTTCTTCTTCATAATTTAATATCTTCATTGAGAACCAAAATATCACTTAGCACAGCTTGGTCTAGTTGTTCAAGAACTCACAATTGCTTGGCTTATTTTTAATTGTCTCTCACATGATATATTCAACTAAAAGACAAGAGGTTAAGAAGAAGTTAGAGTAATTGTGACTAGTCTTTCTTTTATGTAGATTTACTTTAGTTTCACATTGCTTAGTTTTTATTTGACATATATTTCATTTTCATTTTCTTGCAGCAGCAGAGATACTGGGCCAATGTCATTAGTCTTTTATTTGATGCCTTTATTTTCCTTTAAGAGTTGATTTCATTTCAGTTATTGTTCAAGCTTTCTTGTAGAATACTTTTAAGTTATAAAAATCTCATCACAATCTCACACGCTTCACTCGCTTTATTTCATTTCCATCATATCACAGTAGGAGAGATATACTTGAAAACAAACTTAAAATGTTAAAAACGACAAAAGCTTAAGAAATAGTTGCCTAAGTACATATAGTACACCTCACTTCATCAGCTTACGAGCCCCGGGTTGACATTTAAAAGTTGCAATTTAGACATCACTAAATTGACCAAACATTTTTGGCGCCGTTGCCGGGGAAGTGAAATTAGGTAGCCAATTTATAAAAAAAAATATAAAAACAAGAAAATTTCAAGAAAGGAAAATTAATAACCTCTCAAAGTATGCTCTCCTCTTGCACCTAGTGTGATCTGGAGGATCAGAAAAGAGAAAGTTATTGGTTTAATAGTTTCTTGAGTATGCTCTCTTCGTGCACCTAGAGTGACTTGGAAGATCAGAAAGATAATTATTACCCTAACTTGAAGAAAAATAAAAAAAATGACATGCATAGAGCAAGAGATTCTAGGGGAAGGTTTTTAGCTAGAGCCAAGAGTTCGATTTTCACAACTCCATCTACTTCAAGAAATAGGCAAGAGACACCTCCATCATCTCCAACTCATACTCCTAGCTCTAGGATTCTTGGAATTCAAGAGGCAGTATTTGACTCTCCCACACCATCTATTGAATCCAAATTAGAAAGAGATCCTTTCCTTCCTTCTACAGGGAGACACATTGTAATTGAAGAAGTAGAATCGCCTGAGGAAGAAGGAGAAATTCCTCCTCATTCACCCTTGGTAGAGGAACCAGAGAACTCTGAAGTCTCTGAAGAAACTACCATGGTAGAAGAAGGAGCAACCGGACTTGGTAGAGGTAGAGGTAGAGGTGGAGGAGGAAATAATGGAGGAGGTAGAGGTAACATTGGAGGAAATAGGGATGGAGACAATTCATTCGGATTTCCTATAGTCAATGATGACTCCCGAGCCACAATGAAAAACATTTCGCCATCTGTCCTCCCAAACTTCCATGGATTAAGAAATGAGGACCCTCAAACATTTCTATTTGTGTTTGAGGTCATGTGTCAAACTTATGATTATCTGGAAGACGCTCAAAAACTCAAACTGTTCCCTTCAACATTGAAAGGGGCAGCCTTGAAATGGTTCATGGGATTACTCACTCAATCCATAAATACTTGGAATGATATGAAACAAACATTTTTGGATAGGTACCTGGACTATTGTATTCCCACCAATCACAAGGATGAGGTATTCAAGATGGTGCAAAAGGAAGATGAAAATTTGGAGGATTTACTTGAAAGATTTCAATATAACCTGAAAAGAGCAAAAATGAGTAACTTATATGAGGAAACTTTGAAATCCCTTCTATTAAAAGCCATTAGAGATGAATGGATAGATATTTTGAACATGATGGGAAAAGGAGACATATCTCAACTTCCACTTCATGATACATCAGAGCTATGTGTTCATCTCTCACCGAGGAAATCTAAAACTCAAAAAGGGCCTAGAGATCCTTCTCTCCTCAGAGCATACAAATCTGCAACTGGATCGGTAAGTAGGGCTGAGATTGGCAACATGCTTGATGAATTCAAAACTGATATCTTAGGAAGTCTTAGTGAGCAACTAGACACTCTTAAGATCTATAATAAATAGCAAGCAGAAGCTGAAGCTTTAGCTATCTTTTTCCCAAAATGTAGAAAGAAACATGCTCTAAGGGAATGTCCCTTGGAGGCAAAGGTTGTAGAAACATGTGTAATCTGTTCAGAGAGTCATGAAACCAAGGATTGCCCTTCAATCGCTGGCCTCAAAGCTGTCTTTCAGGAAGATCCAAGTACCATTGAGTCTCTCTGTTTTGTTGCAAGGAGACCTTGGCAGGGGCAACAAAATCAAGGGTTTAACAACTCTATGAATTTTCAACCTCCACCAAATTGGAATCCTTGGCAACAAACTTGGTCCCAACCTCAAAATCCTTTTCAAGCATGGGTACAAGGTATGCAGAATCCTTATGGGAGATTTGCTCAATTCTACCAATATCCTCCATCTTTTCAAAATCAACAAGTTCCACAACTTCCAAATCAAAATCCATAACTATCATTGCTATTTCATCAACAACAACCCTCTCAACAAAATTCAAATTCTTAACTCTTGCTTCAACCAAAGTCAAATCAACTTCCTTCTCAGCCATTTCCAAACCCCAATAATAAAAGCCCTCAAAATGCTTTCATGATGGAAGGTCTACAATTTAAATTTCCTGCCTATATGATTGTTCCTCTCAATGATGTACAACTCAGATCAGGTAGATTTCTGGATAAACCTTCTATAGATGTTCAAAAGCAAAGCATTTCTGAGAAAGATTCTCTTGAAGCCAATAAGGGTTCTGAAGCATCTGTTCAACAAGCACTCAAAAAGGAAAAGGAAAAGAGTTAACCCCCACAACTCCTATAGTTGAGCAACCTGCATCTTCATCCACACCTCCTTTTCCTGAAAGGTTACAAATTGACAAAGGAGTGGAAAAACAAATTTTGTTGCTTGACTATGAATTTCTAGATCAATTGAAGAATGTCTGTATCAAGATTCCCTTGTTACAAGCCATTAAAGAAATTCCTATTCTAGCAAAGACAATAGAGGAGTTATGTCTTAAAAGACTAGGAAGGAAACCGAGAGATACAAGAAAAATCCACCTGGTAGGAAAAATTGCAGATATCATGATGGGAAAAGTTACCATGTAGAAGTATGTAGACCCTAGTAGTCCAATTGTTAAAACAACTATCAATGGGGTAGAAATTCCAAACACTTTGATTGATTTAGGGGCTGCTATCAACATTATGAGTAGGTAGACTATGGAATAGCTAAAACTTCCTAATCTTCTCTTTACACCTACTTTATTGCAACTTGCAGATCGCTCAATTATTAAACCAGATGGTGTATTAGAAGACATTTCAGTCTCCTTAGATTCTTGGGAATATCCAGCGGATTTCATGATTTTAACTCCCAAGAGTAATCTAGGAGGACATCCTCTTATTTTAGGAAGACCTTGGATAGCCACAGCTGATGCTTTCATAAGTTGTAGGTCTGGGGATATGTACATTTTTGATGGTAATTCGACAAAGAAATTTAATCTGTATCCTCCAGCAAAAGCAATTACAGAAATAGGAGATAATGAGTGGGTTGATGATGAAGATACTATACAACCTGTCTTTACCATTTCTGAGATTAGTGAAGATAGTCAAATTCTGAACACATTAGAAAACTTTGAACCATCTTCAGAATATGACTCCACACAATTTCAATTGGATTCTGACATAGAGTTTCTATCATCTAGACAAATGTCTCTTTTCTCTATGGAAGAGTTTGGTAGTTCTGCCATTGAGATCTTTCCAGGAAAAACATTAAATATCAACAGAAACTTGGAAAAATCACAACAGGAGGAGCTAACCAAAATCTTGCAAA
>APFE030279510.1:502-10807 GCA_000404065.3 Pinus taeda
GGAAAGTATTTACACAAAGCTATTTATGAGAAGGAAATGTTGGAAATACTACATGCACTTAAGAAATGACGACCCTACCTAATGGGAAGACACTTCAAGGTAAAAACAGATCATGATAGTCTTAAATAATTTTTGAAACAAAGATTATCTTTAGAAGAGCAGCAAAAATGGGTCACAAAGATGTTGGGTTATGACTTTGAAATCATCTACAAAAAAGGGAAGCAAAATGTTATGGCAGATGCACTCTCAAGAAAGGATAAGGATGTGGAAGCATTTCTTTGCGCCATTTCTATTGTCCAACTAGATTGGATAAACGAAGCAAGGGATGAATGGAAGAATGACGAGGAAGTGTGGGCACTCATTCAACAGATACAACAAGATCCCAATACATCTGATACATTTAGCTGGAAAAATGATTAGTTATGGTACACGGATCAGTTATACCTATGTAAGAATTCCCAACTAAAACAAAAGATTCTTAGGGAATTGCACACCTCTCCCTTAGGAGGACACTCGGGATTTCTAAAAACCTACCACAAGGTTAAGAAGGATTTTTTTTTGGATGGCCCTAAATCGTATATTCAAAATATTGTGACGGAATGTTTGATTTGCCAACAAAATAAACTTGAAATAATTAAGACCCCAAGACTATTACAACCTTTATCCATTCCAAGCCAATGTTGGGAGGAGGATTCAATGGATTTCATACAAGTTTACCCAAGTCTGAAGGAAAGAGTGTTATCATGGTGGCAGTTGAAAGACTTACCAAGTATGCACACTTTTGTGCATTATCTCATCCGTTTAAAGTGAGTACGGTTTCTACTACATTCATGGAAACGATTCAAAAGCTACATGGAAACCCAAAGATTATTGTAAGTGATAGTGATCCCATTTTCACTAGAAATTTTTAGACGGAATTATTTTCTTGTCTTGGTACTCAGTTAGCTCATAGCTCGTCTTATCATCCTCAATCTGATGGGTAAACTGAGATAGTAAACAAATGTTTGGAAGGATATCTTCATTGCTTTGTATCTAATAAACAGGCATAATGGATCAAATGGTTGCCTCTCATTGAATGGTGGTTTAACACTTCCTTCCATACTGCAACAAAATGACCCCATTTGTGGCACTTTATGGATATCATCCACCATCGATCACATCATATTTAAGAGAAAATTCTAAGGTTCAAGCAGTTGAAGATCACATTGAGCATCAGCAATAAGTTCTCCAACTCTTAAAGGATAACCTAACCTTGGCGCAGAATATAATGAAACAACAGGCAGATCAAAAGCAGTTTTGATGTAAGTGATTGGGTATTCCCATGACTACAACCATATAAACAAATGTACCTCAAGCAAGCTAAGAAGGATAATAAATTATCACCAAAGTATTATGGTCCGTACAAGGTGTTGCAAAAGATAGGTACTATGGCATACAAATTGGAGCTTCCTGCAGCTTCCCGATTGCACCCAGTTTTCCATGTTTCATTCATAAAGAAGGTTATTGGTGACAAGATTCTAGTTTAAACAATATTGCCAAAACTTGATGAGGAAGGAAAAATAATATTGGAACCTGAAGACATCAAAGAAACAAGAACTCAAAAACTACGAAAGTTATCAATTTCAAAGTATCTCATAAAGTGGAAGAACTTACCCGTTGAAGATTCCACATGGGAGGATGAGAATTTTATATAGAAGCATCTAGAACTACTCAAGTATTGAGGACAATACTTTTTTGAAGGAGAGGGGCATGTTAGGTCCCTATAATACTAGTGATTGCCCCATTACTATTGTCATTGTATCCCTTATTGTTATTGTTGTGCCCCTATTGTCCCATATTATTGTGCCCCATATAATCCCACTATTGTTATTTTTGTGCCTTTATATTATTATTGTTAGGTAGGCTTGGTTATATTGTGACCCCTTAGACTCCTATATATAAAAATGAGGTTTTTCCATTTGAATCATCCAAGAATTGTTCATTTGTGTAATGTAAAGGAGGTTTCCCATTCAAAGAGGCTGAATTCTAAGACGTTGATATATCTTTTCTATCTTTTTGTGAGCTGGTTTTTAACATCCTCCCAAGATCTAGATCAGTAGTATCAGATTCAGGTTAGGTTTCCATGGGAATGAGGGTTTGATGTATATTTTAGTTTCGAAGTTTTGCAACAATCTTCAATAAACTTCATGCATGTGCTACGACCTCCACAATGGGAAGAACTTTTTTATATCTTTTTGCGGGATTTTTTTGGGAGGCAAGTTTGTAGATCAGATTTGAAACTTTTGGTTCAAAATTTACAAAAGAAAATTTCAAACCTCAATTCCTTGCGAAAAATACTAAATTAAAAAAAAAAAAGCGATTGAATCAGAGTTCAGATGAGGGAGATATCGTTGATTTAAAATCAACTATTTTTTCAGAACATTTTTTATTTTGGGACAGTTGCAACGTGAATATGAGTTTCCATAGTGTCCACATGTGGATTACAATCACAAGGGAAGATGCAAAATGACCATTATGTTTCCAAAAACAGGTTATAATAAATATTCTGAGCTATATTGATCGAGTTATGCCCATTTTATATCTGAAGCAACATTCAGAGAGATCTCCCTTTAGAGACGTGTCCTCCCACCCCACATTAGTAGGCACCTACTTCACATTCATCATCATCTGTCTTGGGTTTTTTTGAGATGGGGCCTCCCACCCTAGGCTATGTAGGTACTTGCTACTTCATCAATATTCAACATCATAGTTATGGGTCAACCACACAAAATCCTTGTCATAGAGGTCTATTTTCTAGGCTGCACATTGTCAGTATCAGAGTTGGTCACAAGAATTACATGGTATCTCTATCCTCATATCTTCGTTTTTCATTGTTATGGGCCATCCAAAAACCCACACTTCATCAAAGTCCATTCGCTAGACCACACACTATTAGTATCATAGTTGGTCACAAGCATCACATGGTATCTCTATCCTGAGATCTTTGTTTGTCATGGTTATTGGTCATCCACAAATCCACACTTCATGGAAGTCCATTTTCTAGGCCACACACTATTAGTATCACAGTTTGTCACAAGCATTATAAGGTATCTCTATCCTTGGATATTCGTTCATCACGGTTATTGGTTAACCACAAAAAAAACCTTCTCTTTAGTGGCTCTTCATATTCAACAAAATCTTCTCAAGAGGGAACTTCACACAATGGGGACCATTGCTTCTTAAGGAGGGAATAATGATTCAAATGGAAAATGGCATCAACCCATGGTATTCATCCACCCATAGCATTCATTGACCAATGGAATTTACCCATGGTATTGTAAGTGGCATCCACCCTTGGTATTCATCCACCCATGGTATTTATCCACCCATGGAATTTACCCATGATATTGTAAGTGGCATCCACCTGTGGTATTCGTTCACTCATGGTATTTCCCCATGGTATTGTAAGTGGCATCCACCCTTGGTATTCATCCTCCCATGGTATTTATCCACTCATGGAATTCACCCATGGTATTGTAAGTGACATCCACCCATGGTATTTACCTATAGTATTGTAACCTAAAAAGGCTATAAGTAATAAGTCACATTTTGTAAAAGAGCATATTGTCTACCATAATGTAGCTTTTACAGTTATTCTCCGTTTTAATAAAAAAAAAAATATGCGGATTTGTTTACTAGGTGTTCTCCACTTTTCTCCTTGCATTTCAAATTTTTAGATCTTGGGGGCCTGCCGCCCCCAAGATCCATTTCATTTCTTAGATCTTGGGGGCCTCCACCCAAGATCGAGATCAATTTTCTACTTTGCAACTCCATCAAATTATGCAGAGTAAGGAATTGCATGTTGCAACTCTATTCGTATCACTAAAAATATATTTTAAACATCCTTATTCTCATATTGAATCCCATTATCTGTGGAAAGGAATTTAATTCTCTTCCTCTTCTTGTTTTCTACATGTTGCTTGAAATTTTGGAGACCTTGAAAGGCTTTTAACTTCAGATTAAGAAATACACCTATGCATATATTGGATAATCATCAATAAATGTATGTTTATACCTTTATTCACTCATATATTGGTGAGGAAAAGAGTTAGTTGCGTCACTTTGCACTAGATCAAGGAGCGAGGAGGCTCTCTTAGCCTTAGTTGTATTGAAATTCTATTTTGGATTCTTGCTAATTATGAAACCATTAAAGAATCCTTCTATGTATTGGATATGTGAAATCCTCTCAATAATTCATTCTTTTCATAGCTAATTCAAATTCTTATAATTTTAGTGCCCAAGTCTCCCATGCCATAAACTTTCTCTCCTCATTGGCATGTCTAAGAAGAGAAAATAAATCATATATAGGAATAAATTAAGAGAAAGTGTATAACCTCGAATGGTGGTATACCTCACCAGTAACAAATATAAAACCATCTAACATGTTGTAAATCATCATTGCATCTAGATTGAGTTATGCTCTTCTTCTTATCCCAGAATGAGTAATGTGATAAACGGAAGGAAGGTAAAGTGACAACTTAGGAATGTGGTGTATCTTATGAAATCTCCCATGCTCCTACTCAACTCTCCCTTCTACACCAAGCCCCATAGGTGAATCATCTTCCATGATAATGTGTTGTTTGATATAGGTCTCCAAGTGAGAGAAATAGTGCACAGAAGAAGTTATATGATGTGTAGCTCCTGAATTGAGTAGCCAAGTATTAGTGGATGAAGTGATAGCTAGCAATACTTTTCCTTTACCATTTTCACGTTGTATTTGGTATATGTTCTTATTCTTTGTCTTATTTGGTATGTAATCATCTATGTGACCCTATTATAATGGTTTTTCCATCTAATAAATGGTTTTTGCCATGCTAGAGCTCCTAGGATGGAACACCCTATTGGAGTATGTGCACTTTCTCTCCTTCATTCCCTTCCCCCCTTGGAATTTGAACCTTACTCAATAATCTTTTTCTTTTATTTCTACTTATTCTCTCATTTGTTCTCACCATTGTTCTTCTACTTAGTCTTCTTGCTCATTTTCATCACTGCAAGAACATGGTGTATATAAACTTAAGAGCCCCCATGTATATGACCTTAGTCTACTCATGTATCAAGGAATGAATAAAATCATCCTTATATGCAATCATCTAATTTTTATAGTATGGAAATAAGAGATAAAGAAAAAATATTCAAGATGTAACTTAAGATGAGTTGTTCCTCTTTGCTATCAACACAACAATATTTTACCTAAGTCCTCAAAGTCTTAAACTTAGAGACTAATTCCTAGAGGATCTTGAATTTTATCTGATCCAATTAAATATGATCATTCTCTAGCTAATAACCTCTCAATTGATCATCCTCACAAAACAATCCCTTCAATTTGGCCCAAAGATCTTGAGAGATGCCATCCTTCTACATGAAATAACAATTCGGGGAAGATAGACAAACATTGTATGCCATAAGATCCATCCATTACTTTAAAGTAATTTGATTTCTTAATAGATTAAATAGGATCAATTTTAGTCCCCATTGTCACCCAATATAGTCACTTTTTACGAAAAAAACAATTGGATTTTTAGCTTCCACTCATTGTAATTCAAATAAGGATCAAAGTGAATTGGTACATTCTCTATGTGATTTTCTAAATTGTCAAATATGGAATAAATTATTATTATTATTATTATTATTATTATTATGCATTGATATAATGAAGGATTTCAAGTCCAAGTACAAGATTTAATTACGAGAACATATTGGAATAGCTACAATAGAACAAGAGAAAATGGAAAATCAAGTTGATGGAAAAATTGGTTAAGAAACTAAAGGGACAAAGTAAAATCACTCATAAAATTGTAGTTGTTATTATTGGAAAACAAGAATAGAATAGATAACTCTCCAAGAGAGAAAACAAACTTGAACTGATGTAGTAACTCTCACATGCAAAGACTACCCATGAAAACTCCAAAACTAAGTCAAAAGGTTAGCAAATATGGTTGTTAGGTGAGTGGGTGAGGTAGCCTTTGAAAATTAAAAGGAGAATGCACATTGGTAATTAGGGACCTTAGGGATAAGGTAATGTTCAATACTGGAGATGTAATGACTATCTCATAGCCCAATTAGTTCTAGATGATTTCACAAGTCATTTTAAAGTATCACCCTTTGTTAAAGATAGTCTTACGAGAAATATAAAATACTAACCTTAAGTGATGATTCCAAATAGTAGGAAAACCATATTAATAAAAGAAAAATTATAACAAAATAATTTAATAGTGTCCTAAATAAAATCCTAGATGCAATATATTTAAGCATTAATAAATTATATCAATTATTAACCTAACAACTCTATATACTTATACCGTGTGTAGTTGATAATATGAATATTCTTTTTCCTTTTGACTAATTTTTAAGCAAATCTTATTACATAATGATTTTCTTCCATTTTACAAACTGAATTACTAAATCATTATATCAAAATGAGAGATAAGAAGTGGAGTGACCATTCCTAACTTCATAATGTGAATTTCTACATTCAATTATGATTTTTTACTTATTATATATATAATTTTGAGAAAGTTAATTTAAAATTAAATAATTAAAAATCAAATAAATTAATATATTATATCTATATATATATATATCTATATATATTATATATATTAAATTAATAATAATTTAATAAAAGTTATATTAATATATTTAATTTCAAAATTCCTAACTGTAAGTGATTATTAAGTTTATTTCAGTGATATTCATCATAATACGCCATAGAAAGAAGTGGAAATCAACATTCCTCGAGCTTACCTTCACATGAAATGTAATCTCATATTATAAATGATATTGGCTGGTAATGTTGTGCCGAAGTTTATTTACAAATTATGAATATCAATATAATTATGAATATCCAGCATATCTCGGATAAATAAATATTTTGATATTTATTATAAATTGATGTCTTTTGATTATTTCAACTATTTAAATATAGTCATTTTGAAATTCTTGTTAAACTTTTATATATATATATATTGAAATTCATTTACCAATAAATTTATATACATATTTTGAAATTAATGTAGCAATAAATTATGGTGTAGCTTAATTTATAGAGTAAATAATTGTAGAATTGAGGCTTTTGTGATCTATATCAAATCTATGAGAGATTCTTCAGCGTAAATCACATAAAATTTCATTTGTCAATGCGATTCGAGCAAACTAGTGTGATTCATCACTAGTGTGGTTCATCGTCAGGACAAGTTTTCATTCGTCGAGGCGTTTTTGACCAACTTTCGTTTGTGGCGTTTATGACATTTTTAATCGAAATCAAGATTTTAAAAAAATGAGTTTAAGTTGTTTAATTTGAAAAATTTGAGTATTTTGGACTTTTTTATCTTGTTCAAATCATGTATACATTCAAAAAAATATTTTAAACAACAAAAAATTCAATTCTTTGTTGAAATTGTATTACCTATTAAAATAAAAAATGTTTAATGCCATAAATTATAGAGAAAAGATAGGAAAATTTGATTAAATTAATAACGTAAAAAACAATGAAAAAATTATTGAAATTAGTAAGGTATAAGTAAGGAAACTATGATAATAGATCTGAAACTCATAGTCTAAATACGAGTTGCCGGGAAAGTTAGGGAAGAAAATTGGACAAGGATTTTTGTAAATTCAAATTATAGTTGTTAAACTTCAAAATTTAAGTATCCTAGAAATTTTTAATAGTGCTGAATCAATTTCCACCATGAAAAACAGGATTCAAAAGCTGCCTCTACAAAATTATATGGACAATTCCTCAACCTCGTTAACCACTCTATCTCAAAGAAATACAGCATCACGTGATAAATCATTTTTAACCCTATAAAAAGGTTGGCAGGACTTTGCCATCAAAATGGACACGATGGGATGGTTTATGATATTAAAAATATATTAGGAACAAGTTTTAAAACGTCCTGGGTATAGCGGTCACAAAATATATAGCCATCACATGTAAAACTCTTTCCGCAATTAATAAGGCCATGCGCCATCACTATAATATTTAAAGCTGCACTGGCTCAATAAGAACTTTGAATATTTGGTCCTTTACCTCATTGTCAGAAAGGGATATGCCATCTTTGTATTTGAAGAGGAAGTGCATGCCCCGTGTTAGATTGAAAGTAAATCTTTTGCAGCACAGCGGCACATTGTCATGCTTTAGAAATTCCCAATTCAGTTGGCTGACAGAAAGATCCAGGATGCGTTTCATATGATTTAAAGCATCTTCACGGGTACATTCCGGATTGTCTTTCACATAACACTCTAAACTTGAAGCTACCTCCCCGCGTTCCTTCTCTTGCTTCAAACACACACATAGCGGCAAATGTTAAAACAAATCCCAATCTCATCTTATGTTTAATTAAACATCAATTTGAATGCCAAATACCTCAAAGTCCGTTATGTCGTCCTTGACTCGGACCGTCAGTTCTAACAGATCATGGATCTTGGATGGATAGACTATTTGCTTCAGAATGTCGTCTGGTAGAATTTGATCCATTAACAGAAGCGGAATCAAATTTAACACACACATCCCTGAGCTAGCGAGGCCATTCTTATAGTACTCATTAAACGAGGGCACATATCCAGCCGCCATCCATTCCGCTTCTTGCAAATAAGACTCAAGATATCGCTCCCACTAAAAATGAAGGCAGGCAACCGGTCAGATATTTCATTCACCTCAAGATATCGCTCCCACTAAAAATGAAGGCAACCGGTCAGATATTTCATTCACTCAGACAGAATAATAACAACCTTTTATAAAACAAGAAAAAGGAATTAGGAATCTGTTTTGAGTAGTATATTATATAAACAGCACATACGCCATTTTTTCGTATGTACGCTGCCATATCCCGCCTTTGTTGATTTTCCACTTCAGCAGCCCATTCATTCGCTGTATTGATGAAGAAGTCGAATATTTTTTGAATGTGGTCTGGAAGGCGGCCTATTAACGAACTATCCCATCTGGGAAAATAAAATAATGATGGATGTTTATTAAGAAAAAAAATGTCGGAGAAACTAACTACGAATGGACGGATTGCGATCAATTTCTACACGATAGTCGATTTAATTTGAATTTGACATCACCTTTTCATTCCCTCAGTGAAGATTCTGATTTCGTCCAATGTTCCGTGAGTATCATATAGGTCATCGAGAACCGTCATCAGTGTTGAAAGTTTTGTGAAGGCGATTCTGCTGGGACCAAATTCGGGCTCGAATGCGCTCAGAACCGCCCAAAAGTAAAGTTCCACATGACGTTTCCTATAGAAATTCAGCTTCGGCAGATATGACTCTGCCCACCACCTAATATAAATGTATGCATTGCAGCCGGTCATGTCACTAAATTGACAAGGAATCTATCTCTACATAATGATTAGATACATAATCTATCCCATCCTAGGTAATGCAAATGCCAAATGCAAGAGCACCTCGAGATAAGTTGCATCTCTTTCTTATGTGTGCATTGCAAAATATTGAAGTCCAATTTCGCCAACTCTAAAATTTTCTGGTTCATATTATTAGACCTGAAAGAATGCATGGCGAACATAGATTAGTGTATTGAGAACACTCATAGTAATTCAAGATTCATTTTCCTGTACCCTTTGAAACTGAGATCTTATGGACAGGGTTAGTACTTGAGCCATGAATAGTTTTGTTCATATATTTCGATAAAGTTTCTAGCCTCCCATCTAGGCACACTGCAATGCCATGGAAATTCCAATGCATATTTCACCTGGAGAACAGTAACCAAGTCAGATATGTACCGACCGATGCTAAGACGGTACAACATACAAAATAAATAAAAAATTTGCAGATGCGAAGAGTTTTCATACAATACTAGAAGTTGAAAAAGGTGTTTGCAACTTACCTCTCTCCTAAGGCTTTGATCGACATCAGCTATAGTGTGTCCTGTTAAAACTTGGGTTAGATACCGTGTTGTGAATGTCTTTGCCTCCTCCATCACTTTTTCTCCGGGAAACGAAATGTTTGAAGCTCGGAATAATGACAACATGCTTCTCACTTCTTTATCGGCTCTTCCTTTTTCACGACTGGAATTGCAGAAGAACTCCCCGTTTTCATCTTTGAAATTCTCAAAAACATCTGTTTGTTGAATGCATGATATTCAGTGAGAACTGAAGCATTAAATATTTTTATTTAATTGACAAATGACATCAAGGGTATATTTTAATCTATCTGACCCGAAGAGACGTTGTATCGATGCATTCTGAGTGCCCGAAATCCCAAAGTTGAACATTCGAGATCTTTGCTGAGTGAATCTCTTGATCCCGA
>APFE030279522.1:0-20593 GCA_000404065.3 Pinus taeda
ATGGCATGTCTGTTCGTCATATGAGCCACCTTTCTTGGAGATAAGCTTATCCTTCCACCCTCCATGGAGACTCCTTCTCCTATATAAGCCTCCACCATTGCCATGAGCAACTAGTTTTTGGACATATAGCTTTGGACATAGAGGAATTCATAGTGCTTTAGTGCTGCTCTTAATAGGCAGTTGGTGTGTTAAGTGTGGATTGCTAGAGAGCTTAAGGAAGGTTGTGAAGTCTTGTTGCCTTGTGTGAGAGAGAGAGTTGTTTGTCTTGGGAGATCTACCTCCAAGGGTGAATGCTTATGAGACTTGCTGGCTGGACCCTCTTGAGAAGGACTCAACGTTAGAACATTGGTTGTACCTTTCTCTATTGTTGATTAATAATAGATGACTACTGTTATGGTTCCATTCTCATTTGTCTTTGTAATGGCTAATGTGAATTACATCCTTTCTGACTGATGTATAATTGCTTTTATTAGATTTCACGCTTGTGTTTGTTTTTCTCTTTGCATGTGCAGGTGTCCATCCACGAGGATAGTGGAGGATCGTGACCGACCAGAGCAAAGGAGCGAGAGCGGCATCTCTTCATCAAACAATAGCGCTGGAATCCAAGTAGGTGTTTATTTCCTACCTTTTAATTGCAATTAGGATCTTGCATAGTAGCATTGATTGATTGTTGCTAGACCCATTCTGGGCTAATAGGGATCGCCTCTATCCGTAGAGGGGATTTACCTCTCCAACAACCAATAATATGTTTAAAATCACGAACCAAAATTGAATGCCTCCACCCCGACTCCATACAATATTCTGATATAGTGAAGGAGCACTAAAACACCATAAAAACTTAACCAAAGAGCCCCAAAATTGGTGGGGTGAAGGTATGCCCTCACCATTACCAGACCTCACGATGTATTGTGGCCACCCTCTACCATCCGCCATGCATTTAAAATGAGTTGATGTGAGTTGATGTCCTTGAGTATTCATATAAAATTAATGCCACAACATAACCAAATTGAGCCAAGCGTAATGTTTCATGTTTTCCAAACAATGGCATAGAAACATTCTTTAAGATCGCACACCATTAACATGTAAATCTTTAAGATTTATTAGATTTTTTTAATCATGAAAATTTTAATATTTTTTAAGCAAAAATTTGTAATATTATTAATTAATATTGCACTATGGAGCAATGAATGGGAGGGGATCTTTTTTTCTAAGAAAGGGAAGGGATGTTAAGTTCATAACAAACTTCAAGTTTAACCTCGAACATGTTTGTCCTTGTTCTTACATTTGCTATACATTAGTCCTTATGCCAATGATTGGCACCAAATGCAACCATTAGGTGCATTTTCCAAAGTAGATACTCTCAATTGTTATAAATAGAGTACTCTAAAGAGGCCACAAATTCACTCGAAAAATAGTGGAAATTCCAGCATGATTTTTGCCAAAATTCGGTAGAAATTTTGGGAAATCTGAGTTACAACTGTCAAACTTCAGGATTTTGGATGCCCAGGGGATTTTTGATGGTGTTAAAACCATTTCCACTATTAAAAATATGATTCAAACACTCTTTATGATCATATTTTTTGAAAAACAAATCGCTAGATTCCGGCAAAAAATAACTGATTAAGTGAATTTGTGTCCTTAGTAGACAATGCGAGTTATAAATTAAATTCTCACAATTGCAATAAACTAGCTAATGACTTGCATTCATGAGCTCACATGCTAGAATCATCTAACCAAAACAATAGTATTTCATTATTTTGGTAACATTGACTTCATTTTTTTAATGTGCTCACAAATGAAATATAAAAATCTCTAACAAATTGAAAACCATTATCAACATTGTGGGTTTTGTTGCTTTATTTCAATTCATCTATATTTCAGTTAATATATGCTTTTTTATATAATTGTCATCATCTCCTTTTTAGCCCCTGTCGCCTGCAACATGGGACTATTAGTAATTGAATTTGGTCATGACATTAATCTGCTTTGAAATTAACCTATAGTTTTTTATCCTTGTTTCGTAAAATATGTTCAAATATAGTTACTTAACCTATCAAATAGAAGCAATGATTTTGAAGACCAATAAGATTCTTGATCATCTTAGTTGGCATTTTATCAAGGAAGCCAAGCTATATTGCTCATATAATGTCTTGGTTAAAAGGATTTGATTGATTCCTATTTTTCAAATAGAAACTAATACTAGCATTAGTTCATTGACATTAAAAGTTTGGTTTGCAAATGTTTCTTGTCATGTATTTACTTAGTAATATATAGCTCTTGTCTGGTAAGCCACATGGCATCTCGCCACACCACATGACTATCTGCGTGTATTGTCCATGTGCATGTACCGCATGTTCAAGCATGACCTTTCTTTTAATCGACCTGGTACTTTGTTTTATCACCCTTAGCATAATCAACAGAGTAGTGCTCAACCTTTTATCTCATAGCCATGAAACTTTGATCACCTCTGAAAGGTGGATATTTATGAGTAAAAAATATTGGTTGTTCTTTGTAGTCCCTGTAAGTATTTATGAGTAAGATTTTTTGGATGTTCTTTGTAGTCTCTGTAAGTATTTATGAGTAAGAGTTGTTGGTTGTTCTTTGCAGTCTTTGTAAGTGGCTAGTTAGTTGTTAGATGTCCAAGGATTTTACAAAACTTTGTAAAAAATTTCAAAAAGGTATGTTTATTTTTTCTATTGTTAAAACAAAATATGTTGTAGTTTGATCTCTTACCAAAGGAAAAAAAAGCACATCTTTTTTATTAAAAAATTGTACTAGAATGATCCCTTTATAATAGTTATAGAGAAGCAAAGAAACACAATAAAGCACAGTATTTATAGATAAGCAAAGAAACACAATAAAGCACAATAGTTATAGAAAATCAAAGAAACACAATAAAGCATCAAAGATGAAACAAAATACCTTGATGTGTTCATATTCCTTCATTGTACAATTGCATGCCCCTTCTGTTATGTTTACTGTCTCCTTTAACTCCTCTATTCTTCTTGTTAGTGTCAGTCTTTGCATCCTTCCTCCAATGATCAAACATGCTCTTACAAAGTGATTTTAAGGTGTCAAGGTCAAATTTCGTCATTTCAGTGAGTCTTCAAGCAAAATTTGGTCACTAGGCATTAGGTCTAGGGTTTGCTCTCACTCTTTTCAAAGTTGCCCAAATGCCAATATATGTCACTATTCAGCTGATTCTATCATCATTCATAGGTTTTTCATTATCATCTCAGTGTCTAATGATTCATTTTACATCTTGTTCATGCTTCAGTTGCGCCTAGGTAAGGTCATTTCCCTCTCCTAGGTTTTTGAAGGCAATTTCTCTTGGACGGTCAAATCATTGGCAAAAATTGTTTCCTGATGTTCATACACCTTCCCCTATCCTTAAAGTACCTTACCAAATGCTTCCCATCACTGAGATTCCCCAAATTCCTCATTTTCGCACAAACCCTAGTTTCTAGCTATAACCTAGCAATTTTCTAGGTTGGGCCTGTGTTTTGCCCTTTTGGACCCCTTCCCCTCACTCAATCTCTGAGATTCCACTTTCCCCTACTTCCTAAAATCCCTCCCCCCTCCCAAAAATTTCCCCAAGAATTTAGAAGCCCCCCATCCCCTTCATTTCGCTCCATTTCGACAAAATTCCTTGTTTCACACATCGGTACAAGTCGCACTCAAATAATGTTCCAGAGAAATAAAAGATGAATTTTGGGACACTGAGAGAGGCTTTTGTCCAAAACATGCCAAAGAAGAAAAACCTCCTTCAAGTTTTTCACAGGTTTCATGGTTTGAGAGAAATGTCAAGAATACCGTTGCCTCAGGAGAATCAAAGATACCTCTGAAGTGACCTTGGGAAAATCACGTTTTCTCCTCGCTTGGTTGGCCAAATGATTTTGTTGATGGGTAAAATGCTAACTAGACACAAATATATTTCCAAGGAGCAATCATGAGCTAACTTTGGGGTTGAGGAAGGCATTCCAAAGTTGACTGCAACAACACTCTTCCTTGAGGCAGCCTCATTTGGCACTTTTTGACCAGTCTTAGGAGATTTGATTTTTGACAGGACAAAGGAACTCCAAATTCAAAAATTCCAGTTGGGTTGGAAAGTAGACTCACAGACCTTTCCAACAAGCCCACTTTTGCTCAATTTAGCCACATACATGTGCCCCAAACATGGCTCCAAAGGGGCACGACATGTCAGGCAGGGGGGCGCGACATGTCAGGCAGAATTGCCCACAAATGCACTAAAGCTATCTTGGGAGAATTGATTTTTTACAGGGAAAATGAACTCCAAATCCAAAAATTCTAGTTGGTTTGGAAAGTAGACTCATAGACCTTTCCAAAAAGCTTACTCTTTCCCACTTTTGTCACCTGAAAGTGCCCCAAACATGGCTCCAAAGGGGCACGACATGTGAGGCAGAGGGGCGCGATATGTCAGGCAGAATTGCCCAGAAATGCACTGTACAGCCCAGAAAACACAGATTTGACTCAGTTTGAATTTTTGAAGTGAATGATGATTCTCTTTGATGTAATTATGGTACTTTTATGACACTTTACTCTTATGTATCTCTTATAGAAGATTCATTCATGAAATAGGTGAAAATTAAATGAATGAATTGGTTTCCAAGTTTATAGAGGCAAGTTGTTATGATTGCCTAGTTTGTAGTGCTAAGTTTAGAAGTGGTTGAAACAACTCCTAGAAGGATGATCTCAACCCCTATAGGCAAGGAATGGTGTTAGCTTGCCTATATTATGTATTTTCTTATTCATTTTCAGGGGTTGGAAGGTTGGACTCTTGAGGGAGAAGCTATCATTGTATTATTTCACTGTATCTCTGCAATTTTTGGCTAAGGAAGACCAGGGTTTTGCAGTCCTCTTTGGGATTCTTGTGGACTCATGTGTTGATGGTGTGTTTCTAAATGTTCTTGTAAGCTTTGTTATGTGATTCATTTCCTTTCTTTACTTCTGCACATTAAACAAATGAAGTGTTAAAGTAAGAATTCATGCTTGCCATGCTCTGCTTTTAAGTTTGTTTAATTTAAATGTTTTCTACTGTCTAAAGAGAATTCAAAGTTATTGTTTGCTCTCTTTAGCTCTCTTTCTTTCATTCCTGACCATCCACTTCAGTTAAAGGCATCAACATTGTCTCCTACCTCGCCCCAAGGAACCCCCTGCAGAAACTGTGTCCAATCCCTGCACCCAAAATTGCCATTCCCTCAATTTGCCACCAAAAACCCTAGAAAACCCCAAATCAACCCTTTTGATCAGTTTACTAGCCTAAACTCAGTGTTATCCTATTGGTCATCTCATCTATTGGAGATTTTACGAGATAGACTGGAGAGAGCCTTCTCCTGCCCCGTAGGGCTAGCTACGAGGCTAAATGGTTTGATGTTGCCTTGAGGTTTGCCTTTCTCAGCCTGAGGTGAAATTTCAAGCGCTAACACATGCAACCATCATTCTAGCTAGGGTCCAGTTATCAATACATGACCTTAACAACAGCACATACTATGACATCATGCATGAAAACGATAATTACATTATTGTACACTTGACCACATGCAAACATGAATATTCATAAGAAATGTGTAAGGAACCACACACACACATAAATACATATAATCAAGCATAAATGAACAATGCTTATAACCAAGCCTACAAGAAGGATACATGCAACCAAGCATACAAGAATGTAACCAAACAGACAATAATGTAACCAAATGTACAAATTGTATAGAAACATAACACATAAGCATATAACCATGCAACCATCATTCTAGCTAGGGTCCAGTTATCAATACATGACCTTAACAACAGCACATACTATGACAGCATGCATGAATGCAATAATTACATCATTGTACACTTGACCACATGCAAACATGAATATTCATAAGAAATGTGTAACAAACCACACACACACATAAACACATATAATCAAGCATAAATGAACAATGCTTATAACCAAGCCTACAAGAAGGATACATGCAACCAAGCATACAAGAATGTAACCAAAGATACAAGAATGTAACCAAATGTACAAAATGTATAGAAACATAACACATAAGCATATAACCATGCAACCATCATTCTAGCTAGGGTCCAGTTATCAATACATGACCTTAACAACAACACATACTATGACATCATGCATGAAAACAATAATTACATCATTGTACACTTGACCACATGCAAACATGAATATTCATAAGAAATGTGTAACGAACCACACACACACATAAACACATATAATCAAGCATAAATGAACAATGCTTATAACCAAGCCTACAAGAAGGATACATGCAACCAAGCATACAAGAATGCAACCAAACATACAAGAATGTAACCAAATGTACAAAATGTATAGAAACATAACACATAAGCATATAACATGCAACCATCATTCTAGCTAGGGTCCAGTTATCAATACATGACCTTAACAACAGCACATACTATGAAATCATGCATGAAAACAATAATTACATCATTGTACACTTGACCACATGCAAACATGAATATTCATAAGAAATGTGTAACGAACCACACACACACATAAACACATAGAATCAAGCATAAAGGAACAATGCTTATAACCAAGCCTACAAGAAGGATACATGCAACCAAGCATACAAGAATGTAAAAAAACATACAAGAATGTAACCAAATGTATAAAATATATAGAAACATAACACATAAGCATATAAAAATGCAACCAACATTCTAGCTAGGGTCCAGTTATCAATACATGACCTTAACAACATCACATACTATGACATCATGCATGAAAACAATAATTACATCATTGTACACTTGACCACTTGCAAACATGAATATTCATAAGAAATGTGTAACGAACCACGCACATACATAAACACATATGATCAAGCATAAATGAACAATGCTTATAACCAAGCCTACAAGAAGGATACATGCAACCAAGCATACAAGAATGTAACCAAACATACAAGAATGTAACCAAATGTACAAAATGGTACATGTAAGCAACATATAACAAAGTGTAACCAGTCACACACTCACAATGATGCACTCCACAATAACAACATCAACTTCCACATGACAACATCACTACAACCATGATCTACATCATGCAAATGCAACAAGCATATGGAATGCAAGTGTAAGAGACACACATGCAACTGACATGCATGCATGAACAACACATAAACCATCCAATCCGAGGGGTGAACCATGCTCTCATACCACTCTGTAACACCTTCCTCCCACATCTACCAAAGCAACCGACTAGTTTAGGTAAACATGCAATGAGAGGCCATTATGATATGATTCGACCTCCTTAGCCACGTTAAGGAAGTGGAACCGATGGAAACACACCATACATACATTCAGCATTAGCATTATGACCCTCAGGAACTAATATAACCTTTCTGCCAACCATCCCTTAGGTCCCACTGAGCTTTTGGACCACATGACCTTTGGACACTCTCATAGGCTTGCAAGCCAGCATTCAAGGACTCTTTTGCACAATGTTGTGCCAATGTCCCCAGGATTTGAGACACGTTTTCAGGCCCAAAGCCTAGGTCATTACCCTGAATTGAATCACATCTTCAAAATAGTAAAATAAAAAATAAATGACAATATAAATGTAATCACTTAACTGGACCCCTACTAGCCATGACAGGCATTTCGTCAAACATATCACAATTATGTAATCTACATGTGTAAATAACAAATCTGAGCATAGGGGTCTCATACTTAGCTGAGAATCACTAAGAGACATTGATGCCTCAACATATTAACTTCCATTTCATCCATTAGGTCCTAGATACATTGTTCATTCATTTACCTGTAAAAGCATTATGAGAGCCAAACATAGATATTGTCATAAAACATATATATAACCAGCATAATAGCAACAAAATACTAATGAAATCACAACCATATAAACCACATATAATATAATATAATACTCATATAAATACAAGGAGGAAAACCTCCTATTGATGATACAAAATCCAAACCCGGGATGGGACTTCCACATTCCACCTAACAGTAGAATGGATGAGCCAAATCTCTCTTCATCCAAAACCATCTAGGGCTTCTATAGGCCATCCACCTCAACCCATCAATGGAGATTCCACCTCATAGTCAGACATCACAAAACCATCATTATATCGGTCTCTATCCAAGCCTTCCATGGCTTCAGAGAGTTTGTGTAACCAAGGCTCCAGGACTAGTAACTCAACCCACAACTTTTACCAAGCTCTAGAGCATTTATCCAACCAAGGCTCCAGGACTAGTAACTCAACCTACCAAGGGCTTTAGGGAATTTTTCCAACCAAGGCTACGGGACTAGTAACTCAACCCAAGTTGTTACAGGGCTCCAAAGCATTTGTCCGACCAAGGATGCAAGACTAATAACTCAACCCAAGCTAAGGAAACATGAGAACCAACCAAAAAATTCCAATGAAAATGAACCCACAATCTCCATGGCTATCCAAGAAATGGCAAGGCTAGGCAATCCACTGTCAATCTCATCCCTCCTCCATGCCAATGACAGATCACAACCAACAAACCACATGCATATGCCATGCATGCCAAAGTGAAGAAAACATACATGCAACTTGGTACCTGCAAGAAAATCCCATTGTAGTTGTTGATCCCGATGTCCTCTTTCTATTTCCTTCTCTTCCTTTTCCCTTTTGCTCCAAAAATCCAAGTATGCCACACCCTCCAAGAGTACTCCAAGAAAACTCTAAGTCTCCAAGAGTATGAGAGAGAGACAGAATAATGAGAGAGCTCCAAAACTGAACTGACAAAAGGTTACCAATTGATCCTTAGAAACCTTTTTATGAATGAGGCCTCTATTTTCTTTATTTTCCATTATTTTCCTTCAATTTCCTCCTCACATACGACGTGTGACCTTTCACCTCCATTTTCTCATAATTTCATTCATTTTCATAAATAAATATGCCATTTTGCCTTTCCAAAGCCTTAGCCATTGCCTTTTCCAATTTCCTTAGCCATAATAAACCAAATGAACACCCACACTAGGATGTCTTGCACAGCTTCAACTTGGAATAACTGTCCCATCAACCGTGGTTATTATTTTTCCTTTATTAACTTTTATTACATAGAATTTTCACTAAGACTATTACATTAGTATAGTAAATAAAAAATTGAGATTTATCTCCAAAGTAGTTATGCATTTTTTTCTCTTTTAATTAAATTGATTAATTAGAAAAAATTGCATATGAACAAGTCTCATACAAAATGAGTTATTGTTTTTTGGGCATGTGGTATTCATAAGTCATAGTAATGGTCAATGGTATTGTTCCATGTTTTTTTAAAGGTATATATATATATTCAATTTATATATTAATTCTCATTAATAATACTAATAATAGAAGAAGAATAAGTTAAAGTTATAATTTAGTTTGTTTTATGGTTTTTTAATTTTTACAATGTGAGATGTATTATAATGTGAGTTCTTTGATATTGATTATGGATTGATGTCCCTATTTAATTTATATGGTTATGCTAGTTTTATGTAAATTCCAAAACATAATATCCTTTACATGAAAGTGAAATGGATACTCTACGAATCAGAAAAATAATTGAGGTAGCTTGATTATTATGATGTAGTGAAATAATACATAAATGAAGACAAATATTTTTATAAATGTACAAAGAACCATTTTTATGATGAGATACTTTGTGTGTGATGCAAGGGATCTTTCATTTAGACAATGATCTTGCAAAACCAAGCCAATTTTTGTAGATTATTAAATATGTTTCTTATTTTAGTTCTCTATAATGAGTAGATTATAAGGTAATAATTTATTTTTATAAATCAAAACTCACCCATTGGGGATAATTTTATTTTAGTGTGCATTTCTCCAAGATTTCTAGAAGTGTTAGAAAGAAGAAATTGTCATTTTTAAAGGCTTATAAGGTTTTCATGGGGTATTTTAACACCATCTAAATATTTTTGTTTGTATAATTTCTAGGGTAATCCAAATTGATACCCTCTTTTTCTCAAGAAATCATTTCGACGTGATTTACTTGCATTGCAAAATGTCACCTATGAGGCTTATTTCAACATCATTGCAAAATGTCATGTGTGAGGCATATTTCATCATCTTTCACACAAGAGTCAACTTCTTGCTTTTCTATAGCAACAACCTAGTGATGCCTCTAAAATCGTAGCACCAACATTGGGGTATAACCACCCAGTCTGGACCTTAGTGCAACTCCTTCTCCATTTGGTATGGTGGCTCTGACTACATATTATGGGACCAGTTTCCCAATAAAGTATGATTTCATGAATGGGTGTTTTACATGTATAAAAAGATGATAGGTGGTTTAATCTATAAGCTCTAAAATATACAGATATATCTATATAACCTGGGTGATCTCATAATAATGTGATTATTGATGATTCCTAACAGAAAAATGATAATATAGATTATTCACTTATCTACAGAAAGATGTATTTAAATGATGATTACTTTAAATAAGAAATTAAACAAAGTAATGTGAAAACATATCGCATAACATACTAATATGTATCATTGACATATGTATACAATATAACAATTCTAGATCATTCAAAAGTGAAATAATATAGAGTTGTTTGAAACATGAGAATATATCAACAATAACAAATCAATGGAATGTTAATTACATAAAACAATACAAAAAGAACAATGATAGAAGTACCATATGCATTTGGGTCTCGTTATGTAAGTAACAATCTGGTTCAATCTTCTTATTCTGAAAACTCCAAGAAGATACAAAAATCCAAGTCTTTATGAAGCTATTTCACAACAAGTCTGAACCTTGATCCACGGCTTCTAAAAATAAATTAATAAGTGCATAAGTGAAAAATTCTCAAGTCTAGTTTTATACAAATTCAGGACCCTTTCTAAAATGACATGAAAGGGTCTTTATAGTAAAATTAAAAACGAACTGTCCATAAAAATTGCTGAGAGTTGTTGGAACTGCCTTCATCAAAATATGGGATTTGAATTTCGAAAGTAGAATCGCGATAACCTTTGAAGAGATTCATCACATATATGTATCCTCTTGTATCTTCAACCGACAAATCAAGAGCATGGTTTGGATTTCTGGAGGATGACTCATCCTAGAGTGTAACTGTCCTGTGTATGTGGCATGTGAGAGCTCGGGCATCATGCAATCAATGGCATCAACAAGGCACTTGATATTCATCTATTGGTTGTGTGGCTTGACCACAAAGGACCAATGCACATCCCAGTCAATACTTTGTACTCTATTGAGTTGCTCCTCCTTTGTTTCCATATCTTGCTTCCATTGCTTCTCTAAAAATTTCGCCTTTGGAAGATTTCCTGGGGAACAATAAAAAATTAAATTGGCACCATATAAGTTATCATTCACCAGCTCAATAGCATTATTCATTATAGCCCTGGCCCTAGAGGTAGCTCTTTCTGGTTTTATCAAATGTGTTTCCCATTCTGAAAATAATATCTCTTTATGAGACTCTTCAATTTTAGGTAATTTAGCAACTCTTCCATCTTATGTGCTTTGCCAGGAGAGATAATCTGTGACTTTATCATATGAATCTTAAAATTTTAACCTCATTGACTACTTGGTTAATCAGTGATGTCGTTGTGATGCATAATGGATCAATAAGAGATATTTTCTAGCATAGTAGATTCAGCTGTTGAGATAAAGCCTTATTTGCCTCTAAGGCTTCCTTCTTAAACTCTTCAACCTTGGGTAATCTTTGAATTGTTCCATAGAGAGTTGTAACTATGTGATTTTCTCTTCCTTAGATTTAATCTCTTATTGATGTGTCAATTTAAGCTGCTCGAGCTCTTGAGATAGCTGTTGTTGTCTTTGAATGGCCTGCTGGTCAATTTGCAGTTTTTCCAGATTTAATTATTCTTCAAGCTGCTCACTCTTCTGTTTCTCTATTATTAACTATTCTCAAGCTAATTAATCTTTTGATTCTTTTCTTTGATCAATTGGTTAACTTCAATTGCTTTATCAATTGTAGCAGTTATGTATGCCCCTACAAATTGAGATAAGTTAGTCAAATTCTCAGAAGGATTGACCTCTGAATCTTTCCATATGATATTCATAAATTCAGACTGAGGAGCTATGGATGATGTTTGGTCTATTTTCCTCCTTTTCCTTTGCCTCTTGACTACAACCCTATGTTTTGGGCTGTAAAACACATCCAAAGGTGGAATTTCCTCAATGTTCAATGTAATCTCTCTTGAAGGATTTTCAGGGATTATTTCTATCTCTTTTTGAGTTGTGTCTTTGTTGGGCATCTCTTCAATCCCAATATCAGGAACAATGGGCCGTTGTGTTCCGAGAGGTGCTGATGTGATAAAGTTTTGAGGATCATTCTAACTTTTGATTTGTTGATGAAATTGCTCCCATTCTTTAATCAATATGGGATCAATGTGAACATCCGTGTTTACTTGTTCACTAGCCTTATCACTTGTTTCAACTTCTCCAGAAATATTTTCTATAACCTGCTCTCCGATGTGCTCTACTTGATGAATTATTGGTGTAGTATTTAATAAATCCAGAGGTACTGTTAGTAACCTCTGTGTCCTGTATTCAACGAATTTGTCCATTTTCTTAGCACCCAATTTTAATTTTTCCAGATGACTTACTGTTGAGAATAACTCCGCTGAAGCAAATAAGTCATTAAGCTCATCTTCTTCATGCGGGAATTTATTAACTTTCATCTGAGTGGTGAAATTGAAAGCAACCTTATTTGGGTCATATTGTCTTTTAGGGATAACAGCTAGACTCAAATCCTTTGTCTTGTTTTCTTCTTTCTTAGCATTTTTAAAATCATGCAATGAGTAGGTGCCACAACAAAGAGGAAAGGCAAGCCACAATTGTTTCTTGGAGTATTTAAGATTTCTAGACATCCCTTTTTCTACTATCTAGTAGGCTACTTCCCTGGCTAATAACTTATCTGGAATGTAAAGTGGAAGGACATGAGGATCTGTAATGCTGCCAAAAACCCCAACATAGGTGAACATCTCTTCCTCGAACCAACTGCCAATTGAGGTTAAATCAATGTTAGCCTTGTCAGACAACCGAGGAGCAAGTTTATTAAAGATAGCTTGATGGACGAGTAAAATGAAACCCTAGCAAATCATGTATAAATGATTCTTGTATTCAAACTTCTATAAGTATTTTTGGTAAATATGAATGGGGGTTGGATCCTGAACAGTCCATTTCCAACTTAAGATGGGAAAGTCGAAATTAAAACAAATTGTGTCAACTATGTAAGCACTCATATAGAATGGGGGCACAACTCAGGTAGTGACAAATATGTTCTTTCTATAATCTAGTATTTGACTAGCCAATTTATCTGATAGGATAGTTGCCCAATCCATCAAAAAGGAGTTTATCGCTGCTTCTATCAATGGAACCATTTCAATAGAAATTCTAGCAAAATCGGGGCTTCCAAAGAGTCTACACATCATAGCAGCAACATAACAATATGGAGACACCAAGGAGTCCACAGAATACATACCGCATGATTCATATTTGTGCTTGTTAGGAAAGTGTCTCCATTTCTTGATAGGGTCTGATTCAATCTGATTCTCCTTGGAGAAAGCTTCCAGGAATGATTTGTTGTAGTGTCATTGGGGATCTTTCAAGTGATACATTCTCTTGACGTCTTCAAGTTTGAAGGATCCAAACATCCTTCC
Source organism: Pinus taeda (assembly GCA_000404065.3). NCBI lineage: Eukaryota > Viridiplantae > Streptophyta > Pinopsida > Pinales > Pinaceae > Pinus > Pinus taeda. The sequence goes on from APFE030279522.1 coordinate 13,707, forward strand.
ATTAGCTGTGAAGAAAGCTTTGTCCGTTATGTTAATGCTCTCGATTACCCATCTTACCATATCATTAAATGGTAAAACCTTTGCACAAGCTGCTATTTGATGGATGAAAGAGTTGGCCAAATCATTGAGTGTGTTTTCTGATTCATCAGTTCCATCAACTGTTGCTTCTTCTTCTATCTCCTTCGACTTTTCATTTTCAAGAAAAGCATATATGCCTTCCCACGAGGTCTTACCAAAGCCTTGACAGGTAGTATCTAAGATTAACACCAATTTTCCTTGTCCTTCTTCCACTATAAGGGGAGCCTTTGTCTTTCGAGCTTTCTTAGACATCTTGACTGACTGCGTGATTCCGGATTTACACTGCAAAATGAGAAAGAGGAGCGTGATAGGCGAAAAACTTTGAGAGCATCCAATTCAACTAATTACAAACTAAAATCAATATATGCACATTAGATGCAAAATATCTCATATAGTACACAGTCACAAAGGATGAAATCCTTAAAGGATTGTAACCATAACTACCTCTTAATGCTTTACCGTAACCTCATGACGTGAAACTTTAATGCCGAATTAATATATATCGCATCGCAAGTTTTCCAACGGTCCTTTTAGAATAGGTGCCATAACTCTGCGATTTTGCGATTAGCGACTGTATTATTTTAATACCTGTAGAGCCATCGCATATCGCAAATCGAGAGTTACAAGCGCTATGTTCAAAAGAATTCTTTGTATTGTTCTGATTGTGATGAGTGATGAGCTGGCAGGTAGAGTTGGCAGGTTCCTTTTCAAACTTGGCAAATCATGTTTTTCCTTCATAGATCATGTTTTCCTTTATAACTGATTTAACACTATATCGCGAGTGTTCATAGTATATATTATTTTCTTCTATTGGGAGCACGATATGCAATATGCAATCGCGATAGTTATATCGCATCACAAAGTTTCAATAGAGTGGTTTCAATGTTTTCCTATGGATTAGCGATATGTGATATGCAGTAGCCTTATCACATCACAAGGTTTCAAAGAAATGCCATAACCTATTCCTTATGATTAATGATATGCGAAATGCAATAGTTATATCACATCGCATGTTTATAAATGGATCATTTCAATTTAAAACTTTGCGATGATGAATTTGCGATGACTCTGATCACATCACAACTTTTCTAATGGATGTTCATTGGTCTTAAGCAATTGTGATTTGCGATGAGCGGTTCCAAACACTCATAAAGAAACTTTTATATGAAAAATATGGAAAATCTATTTTTACTCAAAAAGTTTTATTTCTTTTTATATTCTAAAGGGGACCTATTTCTTATTTAGCATCTTTAGACCAAGATTAAAAATTTGAAATGGGGGGGTTGTTGTATAGAACAACAATTGGCAATTCACTGGAAGAACCAGTTATCTCTGAATAAAATAATGAAATTTCTAGCACTTTCTTAAGTAGAATCAATTGAGGAAAATGGAACTATCCTGTAATTGGTTAGATAAAAACATATTCTCTGAATAAAACAAAGATATCAATTTTGCAATTTATTTTACAAACCCTTATCATAAATAAAAACGTTTTTTGGTTTCTCCAAGCTTTGATTGGTTGTTAAAGATAAAGTAGGGGGCTCCTCCAACTTAGCTTTTAAATTTACTCTTTTGTCATAGGTAGTGCCACTACTGCTAGCAAACATCTATAGTCTCGATAGGGTTACCATTTAACCATCAATTATTCATTGTCCCATCCATCTAAGAGTATAATCTTTTAAAGATAAATTCAGAAAGATAAATCACACACACACACACACACACACACACACACACACACACACATATATATATATTCATATTTTTATTTTATTATTTTATTTGATTAAAATCCATTGCCCTGGTTTGGTAGCCAGAAGATGACAATTCCATTCACTAGTTGTAATTAAACTGAACAAGATGGCTTGTGATGAGACCCCTTGTCTTTTGATTATAAGCCATTATCCTGTTTTGATATGCAATATTGGTAATTTCATCTTAATTAATTCCCTAGATCATGGTAAGCAAGCTCATAATGAGACCTCTTATCTTTTAAATCAGATATATTTTAGAATTACACTCTAAAAATTCATAAACCTAGTGGATGGGGTGAATGCTTGACTCCTTATGAGTTTATGGATGACAATTATAGAGTTGTAGATGCTTATTTGGAGAAAGTCTTTACCTTTTTATAAATAACCTTTCTCAACTAATAAAACTCAAAATGATTTACTGTATTTTCAAGGTTTGAAATATTTCACAAATTTAAAGAGGACTTCAGAGTTTCATGTTTTTTTTATCTAATTTCCAAAACTGTAACCATTTCCTTGAAAGTTTCTACTTTTTAAAAGCAAGTAGTCACAATATTCTTTCAAAGAGATTTTCAAAACAGTAAAAAGCCAATGATTATTATTTACAACATTATTTTTAAAAGGAAACAAAATTTGCATAGAAAATATGTATAGATAAGGAGGAGTTACCTCCTTAGGGAAAGAATTTCTTTAAGATAAGTCCATTCACAGGAAGAGAATATCTCTTTCTTGATAAATCTTGCAGTAAAAATGTTGATGAACCTATCTTTTCAACAATCTAAAATGGTCCAAGGCACATCTTTTGAAATTTGGAATGCTTGGCTTTTTCTTCATGTGCTTTGTCCCATTTTAAAACAAGATCACCAATCTCTAAGTTTTTGAGCCGGATGAACTTGCATCAAAATAAGATTTAATGACTTTTTGATGTTTAACATGAGTAATTTTGAGCTTTTCTCTTTCCTCATCCAATTTAAGAATTCGATCAAACCTTAATTGAATAGAGGAATAAGAAGTTTCTTCAATGAATTATAATAGGGCTAGAGATGGGAGGGCTAAATTTGGTGGAATTACAACTTCTTTCCCATACATTAAGTTAAAAGGAGAAGTACCTATTGATGCCTTTTAAGTTATACGATCTTCCCATAATGCAAATACTAAAGATTTATGCCAATTCTTTTTGTTCTGATCAATAGTTTTTTTAATAATCCTGATGAGATTTTTATTAGTTAACTCTGCTAAGCCATTTCCTTGAGGATAGTAATTTGCAGAGTATTTTAACTTAAAACCTCTCTTAAGATAAAATTCAACTATACTATTTCCAGAAAAATAAGACGCATTGTCAAAGATAATCATGTTAGGTAAACCAAACCTTGTTATGATGAACTGATCAATAAATTCGATAATCGCATCAGAATTGGCCACCTTTACTACAATTACTTCTACCCACTTTGTGAAGTAGTTTGTGGCTGTTAGGATGTATCTGTGTTGCTTGGAAGAATGTGGAATGATCTCTCCTATAATATCAAGCCCCCAATTTTCAAATGGTTGCTCAATGTTAACTGGTTGTAAAGGAAAGGTTGGTTTCCTTTGTCTCCTGCTAGCAGATTGGCATATCTCACATTTCCTCACGTAGTCATGGGCATCTCTGAACAAAGTTAGCCAATAATATCCAGCATGTAGTATTTTGTGGGCTATAGTGTCTCCTCCAAAATGTCCACTTGCTAGGCCATCATGTAGTTCCTGCAAAACCATTTGTCCTTCATCTTTTTCAAGGCATCTTAACAAAACTGAATCATAGTTTCTTCTAAATAACACATTATCAATGATTTCATAGTGTTTGGCTTTTAACCTTAAGGCAAGTTTGTTTTTGTAGCTGAATTCAAGGGGAGCATATCCATTTTTTAAATAAAAGATCAGATCAGCATATTGAGATTCAAAGCCAATGATACTTATCTCGTTTAATTGTGTAGTACTATCTGAATCTTCAAGATCTGGTATATTGGAAGCTCCTACAAGTAACCTGCAAAAACCTTCTCCTCTAACAATTTTCGTTGGTTTAATATCAATGTCATACTCTTGTAAAGATGTTACCCATTTAGCTATTTTCTCTTCTACTTCTCTTTGAACTAGCAATTTTCTTACTGCGGAGAATGGGACTATTACTTTAGTGTGTGTTTTTAGGAGGAAAGGTCTAAAATGTTTGATAGACTTAAATAAAATGAAAGCTTGTTTCTTAACTTCGGAATATTTGAGCTCAAAACCCTGTAAATTAGAACTAAAGAAAGATATGGGTTCTTCCACCTGCTGATCATTGATTTGTGTTAAAACAACAGCATAAGATGTTTCAGTGGCCAAAGTATACAAAATAAAATGACTATAAAAATTTGGAGTATTCAATGCAAGAGCATTAATGATCACTTGTTTGATCGAGTCAAAAGACTCTTTTTCATTATGTCCCCATTTGAAGACTAAATTTTTCTTAACCATGCATTGCAAGGGTAAAACAATTTGAGAAAAATCAAGAACAAATCTTTTCATAAAATTTATTTGTCTTATAAACGATTGCATAAATTTCTTATTATGTGGCAAAGGGATATCAGAAATTTCTTTTATCCTGTCAGGATCAATGTATATGCCATTTTTGGATACAAAGAACCCTAAAAGTTTACCTTCATTAAGAGAAAAGAATGATTTCTAGGAATTTAAGGAAATTCCATATTTTTTGCAACGTTTAAAGATATGCTTTAAATCATGTGGTGATTGCTCTTTTTCTTAGAATAGACAGTTATGTCATCTAAGTAAACAACAATTGTCCTATTGATCGAAACTTTGAAGGCTATATCCATGGCTCATTGGAAAGTAGCTCCTGCATTTATAAAACCAAAAGGCATTTTCTGATAAGCATATGTTCCCCATTTGATTCTGAATGTATTCTTTAATCTATCATCTGGATGTACCAAAATCTAATTATATCCTGAAAAATCATCAAGAAAAGACATTAATTCTAAGCTAGCTACTGATTGAAGTATCTGTTCCATTATTGGTAAAAGGAAATTATCTTTCTGACATGCTTTGCTGAGATTCCTAAAATTTATGCAAATCCTAATATCACCGTTCTTTTTCCTCACGGGTACTAAATTTGAGACCCATTTAGAATGTCTGATAGGAAAGATTATTTTGGCTTATGGAGTTTATTCAACTTTGCTTTGATTTGACTTTCAAGATTTGGGTGAATTTTCCTTAGTTTCTGTTGTACAGGTTTCTCATCAGAGATCATTGGAATTGTCTGTTGAATGATAGAGGTATCATAAGTTTTTAGATCTTCATAATTCCAAGAAAAAACATTTTTGTATTTCTTCAATAAACTGATGAAAGAAAATATTTCATCTGATGAAAGTCCAAGTCCTAGATTGACATTTTGTGGTTTGGCATCACTGCCGAGATTTACTAATTCAAACCTTAAAGTTGAACTTTGAAGTTTTGCATTAGTGACCTTTTGAATCTATCCTTAATATCATAAATATCTTTTAACTTGATCACAGATTTAGGGATAGGATTTTCATTGAGTCTCTTCTTTAATTGAAGATCATGATCGTTTTCGTCGATAATTTGATCGTCATAAGATCCTTCAGATGTCAAGAAATTTAAGATATCCTCATCATGATTGAACACACACCTATTGGTGACATTATCTGGGACAGAAGGTTGAAAAATTAATTCAATAGAAAATCTATATGGACTATAATCCTTGGATGGAAGGAGTTTAGAAGCAACATTAGCTAGGAGATCTGTTGCTGCATTCTGTGATCTACAAATAGGAGAAATTTCAAATGCCAGAAAATGAGTTATGAGATCTTTAACAAGTGATTGATAATGTTTCAGATGCCCCAAAAGACAATGGATAATATTTCTCACTTGTTTAATGACAATTTCAGAATCACCAAATACTTTCAGATATTAGATATTCAAGCCTATTGCTTAATAGAGACCTTGAATCAATTCTTCATATTTTGCAATATTGTTGGTACACTCAAATTATAATCTACATGATAACATCTTTTTTTCTCCTTTAGGACTGACTAAAATACATCCTGCTCCTGCACCATCATTATATTTAGATCCATCAAAATACAAAGACCAAAATAAAGGCTTATTTACAGGTTTATCTACAAGTTCATCTACAACACTAATGCACTTAGAAGTATCAGTACGGGAGAAATTTTCAATTTGTGATATGACATTATTAACAAGAAAAGGAGATTGTTGAGCATTGAAATTCCCAAAAAATGATTCAACCGAATAGTTTCCAAGAATGTTATTATTGGAGGCTACAGGTTGATTTTCTTCTTCAAACTCATTCATTGTGTGAGCCAAATGTTTTCGAGATCAATTCTGATTTGATTTGGTTTCCCATTATAGGGAAGCCACATGTGAGACCAATAAGTTGAAATATAACCATGAAGTTTTTCAGACCAATCTCTGCTAAGGATCAAACCATAAAACTCAGGGATGTCAGCAATTAATATATCAATTCTTTGGACAACCCTGGGATCAACAGATCATATGATAGTAACTGAATTTATTTCTCCTAAAACTTGAACCTTAGTTTGATCTAATTGGACAATATGAACTGAAAACTTTCGAGGTTCAATATTTAACTTGGAGCAAATTGATGCTGACATTATGTTTGATGAAGCCCCTAAATCAATTAAGCAGTTATGCAAATTTCTATTGTAGATCTCATAAGTCAAGAGAAAAGGAGTATGAGAATTTGATCTATCCCCAATTAAAACAACATCGATAGCATCCACCTTATAAGATGGTGGCTTACTTGATCCTCTAGCAGCCTTATATTGTTGGGTTGTGTTATATTCTTTCCACGACTAGCCCACGTAGTTAACCGGGGAGTTAGAAGGGGGGCAGAGCCCCCCCTTCATTGCATCGATTGCATAGCGGTGGGGGTCACAAGGGTTTTGAGGGGTGTAGGTAACCCCACTCTATGGGGTCCGGGGTAGCGCCCTCAAAAATTTTATTTTTGGACCCTATATTAGGTTGGAC
>APFE030279524.1:2094-19574 GCA_000404065.3 Pinus taeda
ATGCACCTGAGTCAATTAACCATGCCTCATGATCTACATGTGTACTTGAAAAAGCCAAGTACACATCCCCACCTTCATATGAGGTGGTTTTCGCCTCTGCAGAAGGAGCATCATTAGATCCCTTTCCTTTATCAGGATCTTTATATTTACACTCCCTTCTGAAGTGCCCTTCCTTTCTGCATTTCCAGCACACCACCTTTATAGGTTTTCCTAGAGATTTAGATCTCCCTCTAGATTTAGATCTCCCACTCGATGACTTAATTTTGTTTCTATTCTGCACCGTCCTCGTACAGACAAGGCATCACCATTCTAGTTGTCCATATTTTTCCATCTCATCTCCTCCGTCAGCAAGGCTGAGACTATTTCATCAAACTACAAAGCAGTTGCATTGCTACCTATTGCAATAACCAAACTATCCCACGAATCTGGTAGAGAACACAAGAGACTGATGCACTTATCTTCATCTGAAATTTTAATATCAACAGATGATAACTGACTTACCACAGTGTTAAACGCATTCAGATGCTCTTACACCGAGTCTCCATCTTTCATCCTCAGGTTATGCAAAGTCCCTAACTTGTCCCACAGAGCCTTCACCGTAGCTTCCCCTGATACATTCAGTAATACTGAATTTGAGACACACAATCGTATTGTGCTCTTTTCCTTCCGATCCAACTTCTTCCATTCTTCACTAGTCACTCTCATTGGTTTAGTACCCGGATCTACCGCAATCCACTGATCTTTATCCACTAACAGATCCTCCATCTTGAGTTTCCACAACTCAAAACTCTGACCATTGAACTTCTCAATCTCTATCTTTCCGCTGCTCGCAATCTTCTTTCACCACCAGAATTGATCTCACAAATCTCCCACTGAACAGGGTCTACCACACGCCCGAGCTAAACCTGTTAGCAACAAAGGCATCCCCTTGAAGCCAAAACAGCTCTGATACCAAATGTAGGTTTTAACCCCGTACAGAAATTACCTGCATACGAATTCTAAATCATAGAAAAATAAACAATGCAAGAGCATAACACATAAAAACACATATGCACAGAGATTTTCCCCTAGATCCCAAAACCGGGACTACCAGCTTGATTTTTCATTATATTCCTATCAATGTTACAATACATATTTATACATGCCGAAGCATCCAATACCATGGACCGAAAACCATCGCGTCCAAAGAACATGTGCGAAAATCATGCACAAAACCATAGGTGGGTTTGCCCAACCTAACATAGGGTCCAAAACCAAAATTTTCTGTGGTGCTGCCCTGGACCCCATAATGTGGGGTTACGGGTACCCCTCAAACCCTCTGTTAACTATGTGGAAAGAATATAACACAACCCGACAAAAGTAACCAGAATAGTCGAGCTACAATAACAAGATATGGATGAATATGTGATGGCTATATTATATTATATAAATTGAAAGCTCCATCCATACATACAACCATGACAGGCACAAGCCCCAATAGTGGAATATTACAGTCAACACCGCTAGCTCCTCCAAAGAGATGTACTCACTCTGGACTATGGAGAAGCCAAGGATCATCACAATAATCTCGAAGCCCTGTCTAAGAAATTCCTAGCAAAATGTTGGCTCCCAAAATCCTGTTCTATGAGTGATGAGGTTCTATATATAGCAAAGGGTGGGTTGACCCTTGACATTTCCCTTTGACCCTTGGAATACCCTCATGACTCTTCAACTTCATTACATATAACTCTTTAAATTATATATGAATGTATGCATTCCACTAATGACACTTGTAATTTCACTTTACATTACATATGATTACAATAGTTATGGCTCATAGTAGTGAGGTGGCCAAGACAACACATAACACAACTCGGCATGACACAATTCGCACGTACTAGTTGATTGTGGTGTCCATGTAAAGTTGTGGTGTTGTTAAGTGGTGGATGTATCATTGAATGTACTTTTTCTTCATCTCTGCATAACTTTGTGTTGCGGGGTCTTAAATGATCTTAGTCTTCGCAAGATGGTTCTATGGATGTGTTTCTTTTGTTTGCTACCTGATTTGCTTCATTCATTCTTTTAACTACTAGAAAATATTTTAGCATCCACCCCTTTTTCATCTCATTCATCATTGCAACATGTTCCATAAATGTACCTATTCATGCAATCACTCGTGATGAGATGACACCAAATCCAAAACCTCCTAGTCTTGCATAATACATTTTTCTCGTGTTTTAGATCGAGGTGACTAGGAGGGAGGAAAAGACACTAAAGCTGCACAGAGCACAACTTAGGCCAGGATGAGGGGCTCCAGAGCATTGTTGGGAAAAACTACGTAGATGTCAATGGGATACAGATTTGCGCAATTTGGGATAATAGTGAAAACTACAAGGTGGAACACAGATGGGAAGGACTGCGCAGTTCCTTAGAGGAAGACAAGGCAACGTGTCTGGGGGAATTACTAGACAGTTTTGTGCAATTTCCAGGATGACGGTTCGGTAGGTCATCTGTGGTCCAGTTGGGAATCTGCTTAGTTTCTATGAGGAACACGTTATGGGTAACTTGAAGCACTAGGAGGCAATTCTATGTAGTTTTCCAGAGCAAGGATGGTTCAGGCTATGTGGAGCTGTTGGTCACAACTGCGCAATTCTGAGGGATAGTCTCAGACAAGCAGGATGGCCCTTCCCAACATGACTGTGCAATTTCCAGGATCAGTGTAGAGTGGGGCAGTAGGGAGAATTTTAGTCAAAACTACGTAATTTAGAGAGGGATAGTAGAGCAAGCTAGCGGGGGACCTTCTATCCATATTTATGCAGTTTACTGGGACAATGCAATGACATGCAACAGAGGCCTATCTCACATGTCTGTGTAGTTTCTGTAGGTAGTGTAAGGAGCAACTCAGAAACTTCTGCTCAATTTTAGGGAGAAATGCAACACTGGGTCACAGTGCATTTCATGTTTTTTGGTTGACAAGAGGGAGGCTTGATGAGTGATCTTGTGGGAAGTGCAGAATATATTGGACTTGGGGGTAGCTTTTGGGCAATTATGGGACATAGTTAGCTTGCTCACTTCGATGCTTGCCCAATGTAGGCTACCCCAGAAGATAACCTCAAGCTTTTCATAGTTCTGGGCAACAGAGAAGGGTCACTAGGAGTTGATACTGTGCAGTGCATCTCAGTGATGGTCCGATTGAAGGAGAGTTGTCTAGTTGACATACTTTCAGGAAAAATTGCTAAGTGTAGGAGCAAATGAACTTGTGCATACATGAAATTTTGATCACACACTATTACATAGTAATTTGTCACTATCCTCACCTCCATCCCTCTGTTGTGTCATCTGTCAAATAAAGATGTTCATATCTTCGCACTAATATAAGAATGTTAAGCAAATGCTCTCTCACGCTGCAAATTGACCCCCATTCCGTAAGTTTCTCCCTCGTCGCAATTAAATCCTTAATATATGCGACAATCCTACGTCGTAAATGGTCTCATCGCGACTCCGTCACCGGTGTACATTTGTTTCTCGCAACGGTCAGATTTCTAGACCCGGCACGAGGTTATGAGCTATATATAGTGACGATGGGTTTGTGTGCATTGCCTCCTAGCGACGCTGTCGCAGAGACTTAGTTTACGGCTAGAGATGATCTAGATTGGGCGAATTTGTTCCAACAGTTGGCCTTCTGGATGTCTCGAGACCTGGTTATTGGGTCAGTTTGCATGGCCCTTCCCCCTCTGGAATGGTAGTTTCGTCATTTGTGCTACCTTCCTTAAGGATGAGCTCCTCCTCCCTCATTTCATGGAGACTTCTTCTCCTATTAAAGCACTCACCTTTGCTATGATCTGCTAGTTCTTTTGGTTGGGTAGTGCTACTAGTACTTTTGAGTTTGATAGATAGTTGGTGCGAGTGTGACAAGTGTGGGATTGTTAATAGTTTGTGAAAGGTTGTGGAGTTCCCTTAACTTTGTATTAAAGCTTATGAGTGAGAGAGAGACATTGTATGTTGGGAGACTCATCCTTAAAGAGTGAATGCTTGGAGAAACATACTGGTTGAACCCTCTGAGAAGGCTTGTAACATCAAGACTTGGTTGTAAACTTTGCTCTTGATTCATTATTAATACAATCACTAATGATTTCCTATGTCTTGTATGTAATTTACTTTATAGCTCATGAATTCTTGACTTTATGAGTAAATAGATCATTGTTGTTTCCCGGTTATGTGCTTTCTTGTTTTCTTGTGTTGTTTTAGGTTAATTGCTCGTTAAGGAGAATGAAATAGAAGCTGGAGCAGTGCAACGAAATTTCATCAACCACAGGTTTGAGGTAGGCCTCCAACGATGATTATTTAACGCAATAAATTGTTGGTTTGTCATTGTTGTGACTAGACCCATTCTAGAGCTAGAGGGGTTGCCTCTGTCTGTAGAGGGAACACTTTCCTGCATCACAAGTTGGTGACTCCACTGGGGAGTCCTTCCTATGTTTTTTCTCTTGTTTGATTTTGTTTGATTTTGGGCTAGTGTCTTTTGAATTTTAGGGTTGAACCATCAGTCCTTTGAGTTACCTGGGTCAATCTGGGAAATCCCTTTATTTTCTATTAGGATAGACTGGTCTTTATTCGGGAGTTTTCATTCATCTTTCATTGTTTTTGAGTTCGTCACTGGAAAAAGCTTAACAGTCATGCCAGCGTCGCCTCGTCTCTATTTTAAAAGTCTATGTGTCACTGGATCCTGTCGTACAGTCACGACAATTCCTGAAATCGGCCCGTCGCGGGAAGATGTGTACTTTCATGATGATGTCACTCTGTTTCTATGGCTAGTGGCTGATCATCACTAGTTGTTGGTGTTACGCCCATGACGATTCCTGTAGAATTGTTTTTTTAATTCTACCTCTTAAATTCATCAGTCTGGTTAATCCCTTGCTATCTTTCTCTTACCTATTAGTTTGTTTTCATTGCTTACAGTTAAGGTGCTTACTCTTTGGTTTCATTGAATTGAATCTTATATTTTTGGCTTTGTGACCTATTTTTTTCATGTTTTGAATTATTTGGCTTGGTTGCTTGTCTGTCCAAGGTTCATCTGCAGCCGTCCTATTGGTTTGCTTGAGATTTTTTCCATTGCTTGTTTTTTGTTGATTGGTGCTCAGTGTTAATTATCGAACCAATTTTGATATTGATTCAATTTTTTTCACCACCAGACATAGATTACAATTGTTTGGATCAATCAGTTTCACACTTGCTTGTTTGTTTCTTTAGAATTCAAAGCTATCAAAATCAAAAGATTGCATTCATTAGTATGTGAAAGTCAAAGTACATTTGCATTTCAAGTTTTTCATGTTTGAAAAATTAGAAGGAAAACTCTAAATCTCTCATTAGTAGTATCGATGCACTATAGGTATTGATGTGCTTATGCATTGTGTCTCTTAGTGACTGCATTTGTTGATATTCATTTTATCTTGTTTTGGGAATGATCTCTCTACCGTTATGTATGTAGGGGTTCATCTAAAAGAAAGATGCTTTATTCATTCTAGCTACATCCTAGGTTTTGATATATATATGGTAAGGCTTGGAAATTGAAACATAATTCAAGATCAAATCTAAAATGAACTAAATGAACCTAACAACGCATTGGAACATAACACACATTATTTAGAGGTCTAGGCTAGAGACATGCTTCGGTGTTGTTAAACCTAGTCACTATTGCTTTCACTTAAGGTTGGGTGGTTCCTCCTTCTATGACTCAATAGTTGCTAGTACGGATTTGCGCTCCTAGTACTGTTGAGTATACGTTGGGAGACCCCACTAGGTTATCATCCTATATCCTCATGAAGCTATGTCTGTTTCCTTGCAAACTGTAGCGCACCGAACAAAACATTCTGGAAGATTGACTGTCGTACAGAAATTCCTTGGTTTTCATATGATCACCAAGGTGTATATGCAATTTTATGTGTTGTTCGGTAAAACGTTTGCCTAGTTCTCCAGAGTAGTCACTTTCATTCCTTTCCAGACTCCTTAAAAGAAAAGGTCCATCTAAGCACTTGTCCTTTTAGGCTCATTTAATATTCGAAGGTGACTAGAGTCATCTTTTCATCCTTTTCTCAACTCTCTAAAGATGAAAAGGTCAGGTTTTGTTCATGTGTCTTAAAATTTATTCGGCAACGTTCACATTTACATTGTTAGATGTTGTTTGTGTTTTATTTTGCATAGGGTTACTTCTTTATTCGTTAGTTTTCCCTAGGTTTTTTTGAATTAAATCATCCTAGTGGAATCACCGATCTTGTCTCCCGTTCCAAGTGACCAAGGATCTCCATCTTCTGTTGCTTCTGAGCTACTAGTTTTTAGTGATACTCTCCATGTCATTTTGAGTATCCAACCACTTAACTCTCGCACTCCAGAGGACGAGTCTTATGCTATCCATTGGAAATGCATTTGGGAGCCCTCCAAAGAAGACATTCCCATTACTCCTTTTGGTGTTTCCATCCCAATGCCTTCCTCCGACATGGATGAGACGAACCCCGTCCCGGGTGAAGAAACTTTTATGGCAAGTGGTGAAATACCTATACCTATGGAAACCTCACCATTCCATGTCACCCCTCTTCGTATCACGTTGCCTTTATGCTACAATGCTTTGGCAGATATCATGGGTTCTAGATCTCTCCTTACGAGTTCCATGTGGTCTCATACCGTCACTATGACTTCGGAGCCTTTTATGCCCCAGATTCATAATGTGACTATCACATCAGTTCCGTCTATTTCAACCATTTGTGTGGCTTCTTCAACCCCTGTTGTTAGTTTCGTCACTACATCTTCAACTGTGACTACTGTTACTAGACCTTCACCTGGTCCTACAAATAGTGGTTCGTCAACATCCACATCTGGAGTTTTTAATCCTACCCTGAGTGCCCCGCCTTCTCCTGGTTCCATTCTAGCAAGGGCGGCATATTATCAATATTTCTGAGATCTTCAGAATATGAATCCATAAAATCAGTTTCATTTTTATGATTCTCGAGGAACTCATATGTATCACCTTAGACCTATACCATCTCAACTTGCGGTTGACATCTCGGTCTCATTATTTGTTTCTTGGGGCACCAACCCTTATCATGGTGGCCAAGCACAACCTTCAAATATTTAAGGACCACCCTATCAAGGTTAGTCGTCTTACAGGCAGCCGCCTCACGGACAACCGTATTATGGACAACCTTATCCAGGGAAACCTGTCGGCCACCAAGGACAACCCTTCCAATGACAACCTTCAGCCTTCAATGGTTCATCTTTCACATACTTCGAGGAACCTTGTGGTAATCCAGGACAACCTTACATGCAACAAGGCCAATCTGGTAACTAGAAAGACTACCCTTCTAGGTAGGTCGGTTAGCCTCACATTTAGCAACACCAACCCACTGTCCAGCCTAGTCAACCTTCTAGACAAATTAGTCAGTCTCAAATCCAACAAGGCCAACCGATTGTATATTCTTCTCAACCTTATCTTTAGTTAGGGAAACCCTTGGGTGTGAAAGGTCAACCCAATACCCAGCAAGCTCAACCTTCTGGTCAAATGGGTTAAGCTCAATCTCAACTAGGTCCACCTTCTAGCTAGATGGTGTAGCCTCGATTCTCCCAACGGACATCCATTTGGGCCTACTCAACCGGGCACTCAAACACTCATTCCTTCTCAAGCTCCACCCGGTTTTTAGCCCTAGTCTCGGCCCGAGACCCAATTCATTCTTCGAACACAAGTTGGGCTTCAAACCCAACCTGCTCATCAAGTGCAATCTCGCCCCCAGGCTCAATTTGGAGCCTAGCTGCCTTCTGGTTTCCAGCAGCCCCAAGGGAAAACTCAATTTGCCCCATACCAAAATTATCAACGACCACAATTTAACCCTTATCAAAAATTTCGACAACCATACATTGCTCTTGTGGGTCAGGTTGGTAATCAATGGAACGCAAGGGGTCAAATCTAGGGTCAACCATATAGTTACAGTTATAACCCCTATGGACAAAATCGCTATGGAAAAAACCCTTAAGGGCCAACTCTATCCAGGAAAAATCAATTGTGGCAACTGGGAACTGGATGGAACTCTGGTGTTATTTCTTACCCATAGCCCGAGATGTCCTTAAATCCTCAATTACCTGTTTTGGCAACATTGGAATTATTGGATGTGTCCAAACTGACAAATGATCCTATCCTTCATAATCTGTATTAGCCACCGGTTTCGACTAAGATTCCTGGTGATTGTCCCAAATTCGATGGTAAAGCCGGAGAAGATCCCTAAGCTCATGTCATGACCTATCACCTATGGTGTTCATCGAATTCAAGGCTTTATGTTTCAATCTCGCCCCGCTTATTCCAATGGATTCTCACTGGCTCTACCACAAAATGGTATGAGTTGGATCGCGAAACTTTTCAATACTTTAACTCGCTGGCTATGGCATTTTAAACTCATTTTCAGCTGTCGATTCTATATTAAATGGGCACACACCTCCTAACATCTTTGAAACAGAACATGGCTACGGATATCTATCATCATATGCATGAATGGAGGTGTCGTTGTTTAATTAAGTTTTTGATCCCGAACTAGCTTCTGACTGATTAGTTTACAACCTCGTTTGTCAGTTTGATAGCCCGGGACATTGCTATGGGGGCATGTGTAACTGAAGAGTAGGCCATTGCGCATGCTTAGTACATTCACTTGGTTTACTCCCAGTCTGGTACACTATATGATTATTTGCCAGATGCCTTGCGACCCAGAACTTCCCAGGCTTCGTCAACACCATATGTTGATGGTGTCGTCGGTTCTGTTAATGTGTCCTCTAGAACAACTCCTACCAACCCTGCGAAGCAAAAATCTAATGCTCCAAATGGAAATGCTTCTCAAGATTCATCCCATTCTGGTAAAACTTCGGAGGTTAATGATGTTCAATCCACCGCGGTAGATAAACCCTCGAAAGGTAAGAAGAAGGGAAAAGGGAAGAATAAAGTTGATCAACCGAAGCAGGATCCCCCTAAGCCTCCGGGCAAAGAAGGTGCCAAGCGTAAACCTAGGTATCCTTGTACTATTTGCGACAAAGATCACTATACTAAAGACTACCCAAGACAATCTGAAGTTATTCGTTTATTAACAGGTGCCCCTGGGACTCTTGTTATGCTCATAGAGCCTTTTCCCTTGCAACAAACTCAAATGGTGGACGATCCATCTCAATCCTCTTCCCCCTTTGGCTCTCAACTTTTTATGGCTGGGACAATTCTCGTCCATATCAATACATGGTCAAAAGAGTATCGTCCACCCACCAGGAAGGATACTGAGGTCCCCTCTAGTGTTCCTCCATCTAGTTTGGGTCAACTCCATATCAAGCGACCTAGTACTAAGTCGGTCATTCAACCTCCTCCTAAAGGAGTGCTCTGGAAGTCTTCTTACAACCCTAATGCTCATGCTGCTCAAAATTATAGCATCGTTGAGGACTTAGCCCAAGCTCCTTCGGCTATGTCCACATTAGAGGTCCTCTAGAGTTGTCCCTCCCAAAGGAAGTCATTGCTATCGGCCATTGTTTGCATTAACCCAGATGACTCAGATTTGATCAATTTTGACCTAGAAAATCATGTACTAAGACTGCCTCACCAAATAGTCTTCCTTATTCAAGTCGTCATCAATTCTAAGACTATTTACTGCACTGTTATTGATGAGTGTGCTTCTACTTGCATCATGTCCATTGCTTGTTGGAAGTCTATCGGCTCTCCAACCCTGATCCAGTCTCCCAATACCTTGGAAGCCTTCAATGGGAGAGATACTCGTCTTTATGCTATACTTCTATGTCTTCCTATTACACTCAAAGAGAAGACAGTTGAAGTTGAGTTCGAAGTTTTTGATGCCAAATCGACTTACAACCTCCTCTTAGGATGAGGTTGGACCTATGCCATGCGAGCCATGGCTTCATCTCTATTTCATGTCCATCGTTTTCCCCATCAAGGGAAGATTGTCATGGTAGACCAGCTATCCTTCTTCGCTTCCTCTTCTTCTGATGGCAATGTGCCTTTCGTGGAGCATACCTCCGTTCCGTATGAGAGTGTTAGTGCTGGACGTTTTAAAGATCCTTCCCTCATGGGTGTTTTTTCCCTCCCACCTCCAAACATTGCTCCCATTAGTATGAATTTTGTTCATTTTGATCTGTGGGTTCTTCCTCCCACTGTTCCGGTAGAATCTTGTGGTGATGTCATGCCATTGATTCCTACCAAGCTCAACTACGTCGAAATTGTTTCTCCATCGGCTTCATTTCCTAAACCTGCTCCTTCGAGTAAGGCTCTCGACTCGTACATCCAATCCCCTTGGCTTGGAGATGGCACTTGTTTAGACCCCTTTCAGGAAGTCTTTCCTTCTGATGAAGTGATTATCGAGACTTTGTCTTTTGAGAAACCCCTTAGTCTGATCATCAACATTGTTCCTCGTTTCTCCCTACTCATGGGGCTATGCTTAATTGTATTGAGCAGTTTGCTTCCTGTGTCCCCTGCCAACCCTTTCAGACACCTATTCAAATCCATCAAGTTTTCTTTGAGGGAAATATGGAGAACATTACGCAAACTCAACCTATCGACATTTCCGTTAACCTAAGCGTTGTTGAGCATATTCACGTCAAAGTAACCTGTACTCTGAAGGAGATTCAACTTTATACTGATCTTTTTCCAGAATTTCATGATGTTTTTTCTTGGTCGTATGAAGAGATGCTTGACATTAATCCTAGCATCGTGGTGCATGAAATACCTATGTATCTAGGTGCTAAACCTATTTGACAGCATCTACACCCCGTGCACCCCCGAAAGGCTACAACTATCAAAGTGGAAGTTGGAAAGCTTCTTAAAGCTTGTTTTATTTACCCTATCTCGCTTACAAATTGGGTTTCTAATATTGTCCCTATGACCAAGAAATAGGGCACTGTTAGGGTATGTGTTGATTATCATGACATTAATCGTGATTGCCCCAAGGATAATTACCCCACACCTTTCATTGACCAGCTCATCGATGAGTGTGTTGGGAGCCAGATTTATTCATTTATGGATGGCTTCTCTGGTTACAACCAGATCAATATATCGCTCACAGATCAACACAAGACCGCCTTTATCTATCTGTGGGGTACTTTCGCCTATAATAAACTCCCTTTTGGTCTAAAAAATGTTGGTGCTACCTTCCAATGTGCAATGTCTTATGCATTCCATGATATTCGACACATTGTACAGCCTTACCTGGATGACCTTCAAACTCATTCAGCGAAGTTCCAAGGCCATCCAAATCACCTCCTCAAAATCTTTTTGCGATGTCGACACTATCCTATTCATCTTAATTCACATAAATGTTTCCTCTACGTTGAATCCATCAGACTTCATGGGTTTGTTGTCTCCAAAGAGGGCATACAACTGGATCCCCTTAAGGTTGAAGCCATCTTGAATCTTCCTGCCCCTGCTTCTTTACAACAATTACAGAGTTTGCAGGGTAAAGCAAATTTTTTACGTTGTTTTATTCCAAACTATGCTAAAGTGGCCAAAGGCTATACATGGTTATTAAAACGGGATACCCGTTTTGTTTGGGATACTGTTGCACAAGAGTCATTTGAGCAACTCAAGGCACTCCTTGTTTCTGCTCTTTTGTTACGTCTGCCTGATTATCACCGTGACCATACTCTTTATTTGGCCGCTGGTGATAGCACCATCGACATGGTTCTAGTCCAAGATAATGATGATGGTACTGAGCACGTTGTCTACTATCTTGGTCATAATCTACTTGACACAGAAACTCACTATGCCTATGTTGAGAAGTTGGCATTGGCCATCGTTCATTCCATCCAATGTTTCCGTCACTATATATTGTTGTGCACCACAATGGTGGTTTCTGACTGCAACCCAATGACGTACATCTTGTCACATCAGCTACTGGGGGGCAAGTACCCGAAGTGGATTTCCATCCTTCAAGAGTTTGACTTGGAGTTAACTACAGCCAAGTCTAAGAAATCCCTCGTTTTCACTGAGTTTCTCTCCTACCTACCATTTGCGACTGCACCCACTCGATCGGAGGACCATATTCCATATGAGTCTTTGTTCTTGATTAGCGCATTTGATCCATGGTACGAGGATAATATTGTCTACCTTCAGACATCCTCCTTTTGTCTTGATCTATCTATGGATGCTTGACGATGTATTCGTCGTCATTCTCAACCCTATCACATTATCGGGGACACCTTGTATCGTGTCGGCGCTGACTCTATTCTCCACTGTTGTCTAATGTTCGAGGAAGCCAAACAAGTATTGAATGACTGCCACTATGGCACTTATGGTGGTCATATGTCTGTGTATGCTACTGCTCAGAAGATCCTCTGTGCTGGTTATTTTTGGCCATATATTTTCAAGGATTACATTCTCGTCATCCACTCTTGTCATGCGTGCCAAATCTACCAATAGAAGATGTGTGCGCCCCCTACTCCTTTGCACCCTATCATTACCATCGGCCCTTTTTCCAAATGGGGCATTGATTATATAACCTGTAAACCTCGCTCGGCTGGGGGGCATGCGTATATCATCATTGTCGTTGATTATTTCGTGAAATGAGCCAAGGCAATGCCTACACAATCTAATGACCGTAAGACAATGGCACAATTTTTATTTAATCATCTCATTTCACGTTTTGGATTCCCTCAGGCTTTCGTCACTGATCACGGTTCTCATTTCTGTAATCATATGATGACTGAGTTAACAACCCATCTGGGCTTGCGGCGTGATAGTTCAACATCGTATTATCCTCAGGCCAATGGCCAGGTAGAAGCTGTCAACAAATTTTTGGTCAGGATGCTTCAATGCACCATTGGCATGCACAAGTCCAACTGCCATCTGACATTGTTTTTTGCCTTATGGGCCAACCAAACTTCCATGAAGGATGCCAAAGAGTTCACCCTATTCTAATTGGTTTATGGTATGGAGGCTACCCTTCTGATTGATTGTGATATCCCTTCACTTAAATTAGCCGTCAAATTTCTCCTGAACATTACTTTGGTATAAAAATGTCTTCTTTACCTAGTGCGGTTGGACGAGACCCATCGACTAGCCTCTCTAGTCATTGAAGCGCAAAAGAAGAGAGTGATAACTCACTTCGACAAATTTGTTCATACTTGTTGTTTATTTGAAGGAGATTTAGTCCCACTCTACAGATGTACACTAGCGACAAAGCTGTGATGAGACAGTTTATGACATGAGATCTTCACGCATATTAAGGATTTACCTGCGACAAGGTAGAAACTTAGGGAATGGGGGTTAATTTGCAGCATCAGAGAGCATTTTCTTAATCTTCTTATTTTAGTGGGAAGATATGAACATGTTTATTTGACACATGACACAGCAAAGGTACTGAGGTGAGGACAGTGACAAATTATTGTGTAACAAATGCCCCCTAAAGCATGAAGCCCGAGAGAGTGGGAGGGGTGAAATGCTTTACAAAATTGTTTGAACTACAAAACCACCTCGAAGATCCTACAGGTGCAAAGTAAAACTAATACCTATGATAGTGAAATGCATATAGCCAAGGAATGGGTGCAGCCATCCAAAAGACATACAAAAATAGGCCTATGGTATGGACGCAACCATCCAGTTGATAACACCATGAAAGAGTCATATATGTAATCACAAACCAATCCGCACAACCTGAACATATGTAATCTTAGTTCGAGGTCTTGAAACCCAATCGATTTATAATACAAATTCTAGCAGGCAAACAAATGTATTGAGGTCTAGCATGATAGAAAGTCATTTAATTATCGGTCAATGATAAAAACCATTAAGAAGTGTGAAAGAAACCACCAAATGCCAATGGTTCTCAAGGTATTGTCCAATACAATCCACTAACCGCCAAAAATGAGCTGAAGCTAAACACTCGTAGAATCACCCAATCGAAGACCAATGATGAAAGTCTATCATTAGGCACGAAGAACTTCCCATTGAGGCATGCAAGCTCCAAGGTACTGAAGGGGATCTCTAGATCAATCTCTTAGATAGTGAGCTGGCGTCGAAAAGAGATGACCTGTCACAAAAGGGCCATAATGTTTCCCCATCAATGACACAAGATAAGGAACAAGTCGTAGATGGTGAAATACAATATTAGAGGAGGAGGTAAGGGTGTGAACTGCAGAACTATTATACTGTTGAACATATCGGTGACATGACTCTGAAATGTGGCAACATTTTAGTACCAAGGGACCAGAGGCTTGATGGAGAGAACACGAATCAGATGGAATGAGGGAAAATGGCTACCCAGAACCCCAGAAGGCCAAATGACGATGTGTGGATATCCCAACCCAACAAAAAGCAAAAGTGTCAATGTTCAAGAGTGAATAGTTGTCGTAGGTAACCAATGATGACTTCCAAATTTTCTCCCACCATTGCTAGCAAGTACCTCAATTATTTTTGAAAACAAGCTTGGAGGAGATATAATATTCTTATAATATAAGTTCGACCTTTGGATGAATCCAACCTAGTGATAGTTTAATGAGCCTTAGGGAGGAGAAGCTCAAGTCTCATCATGGTGACGAGTCTAATGTCGTCAGGGTTTAATGAGTCTGACATAGGTAAAAGTTAGAGTCTTTTTCATGTTTAGAGATTTTGAAAAAACACGGAAAAGAAAACTCCACGAGGGTCCTTTTCCAAAAATTTGTGTCCCTCGATCCTGAAAAAGTATAAAATAATACTCGAGAGAACTTCTTGACCCTTACAATTAAGCAGTACTTTTCATAATTAGTGACCTCGATACAAAAAAACTAGAAAAGCGATCGAAGACACGTCATTTCATAACTAATGTCAAACTTGAAATAACAAACTTCTGGCAATCTGTTCACATTTATATGGTCAGAAAAGAGCTCAAAGTGGACCGCCTTTTGTTTCATTTAACGAGTCATAAGGAATAACTTGACAATATTTTCATCTTTTAAGTCGTAAAAGATCTTAAAGAGGACTTTGCGAAAAATATAGACCAAGTGTATATAGATCATGACACATGCCAACCATCTCTGTTTCTGCAGAAAATATTACACCATAAGATCCATTCGACATAAATACATTATACATGTGGAAACTAGGTCAAAACTCAAAACCCTAATTAAAACCCCAAAATAAATGGAAAAAACCCAAAACCCTATAGTGTAAAACTCTAATTTTTTTTAAAAACACTATAAAAAGAGGGTATGGTAATTTTATTTTTACATTTACATTGTGAGTTTTTATCTTTTGTGTTTTGGTGTGAAAACCTAAGAGAAGTTTCGAGCTTGATTCTGGCAGTAACAACCCATGATTTCGCTTGAGACCTTCACCAACTAAGTAATCTTCCCTTTGCACCACATTTCGGTAGTTGTTTCGTTAAATTTGGTCCTAGGTATGTGGTTTTAGGTGGATTTTCAAATCAAAATCCGCCTCTCAGTCATTGGGGAAGATTGCCTCGGGTTAGCGACCGCTGAGCATGATAACATGTACCACCATCAAGATCATCGGGAGAGATAGATGTACTCTTGCAATGATCTCAAGAAAAATGAGCTATTAAGCTGGAGTTGTCGCCTTTGTTTTGAAAACAGTTGCGACGATGCCGTGAAGTTAATTTTTTTTATAATTCATGGATTTAAGCTCATGAAAAGGGTTCTAATCCATTTTTCCTTCAACCCAGGGCAACATGGCATTTGTTTATGGCACAGGTTTGGCAGGTTTGATGCTATGGAATAGGTGTTGTCCTTGATGGCAACTCACTCTGGTGACAGGTCATAGTTCAAGCCCTCAGAAAGAAGAAAAAGATATATACGCAGGTTCACTTTGACGAAGCTGTGTATACACGTGGGTTGGTCATTCCCAAGGTGCGTATCTGTATACAGACACCTTCATGCAAAGAGAAGCGCGTACATGTGGGACAACTTACTTTTGGTCCATGGTATTTAGTCCTTGGTATTTGAACCTATGGTTTTGGGCCATGGTATCTAGTCATAAGTGTTGATCCCAAGTATTGGGTCCATGGTATTGAAGTGTTATGGCTTTTGGACCATGGTATTGTGAAAGGCAAGGCTATAAAAGGGGAAGGAGATCATTTGGCAAGGTATCATCTAAATAATTGAATATCTGATAAAGTGCTAGATCTGGAATACTATGATTGGGTTATGGTGCAGATCTGGATCTGAATGAAGGAGGAACCTGAGCGCAAGAAAAGGATAACTTCTCTTAATGGGTAAAAATCTTAAGGCTGGAATAGTGGTATCTCTATATGAGTTTGATATGTGATACATCGCGAATGCTTGATCTATAAATTTGATAATCTGGGTTAACTAATATCTGAATGTTTGAATGAATGAATTACCCTTTATAGATCTGTACGCAGGTTCAATGAAGTAAAGGTGCGTATACACGCTGTTTTTGTAAGGGAAAGTCGCGTATACGCTCATTGGTCTTGACATAGAAGCATATACACACTGTTTTGGTAAGGAAAATTCACGTATACGCAGGTCAGTCTTGACACGGAAGCGTATGCACGCAGGTTTATGAATAGTGAAGTAGTGTACATCTCTTGGTTTATGTTCTAGTTGCTTCTGTTTATAACTACATTGTTCTGGGTTCAGAAGTGGGGTGTGATTACTGTTACTATGATTTGGGTACAGTTGTCAAAGAAGTGTTTATTTTGATTCAGTTTTGATTGGTGAAAAGGTGATTGGTTGATGCAAAAATTCTTGATGTTTGATTGATGTTATTTGGGGATCCAGTCTGAAAATTTATGAAACATGGTCCTTAGAAGGAAGAGAAGGTTGTAGCCTTCTGCAGGTAGCAGCTTGCGAACTAGTATCTCAACTAGTACAAGAACTAAGGGGGTTGTAGTTCCCTTCTAGGAGAAGTTGGAAAATGAGAGAGGGTTGTAGCTCTCGGCAAGTAGTAGCTTGCATACTGGTAAAGGACTGCACCAGTACAAAATCATTGTAAAAACAAGCTTCTAATTAAAAGAAGATAGAGACAAATTGCATCAAGTGGTTTTCACCCACATTGGGTTTCCACCTTATATCTTGTTTTCTTGTGTGTGGTTGTCTTCTGATCTATTTTACTGTTCCTGGTAACTGTTTATATGATTCTGTTACATAACTTAATGATCAACATCTGTAGAATAAAGTAAATTATAAATCTGCATAGTATACGCGGGTTTCCTTATCTGTAGTTGCGTATATGCGCGGGTTCATCTAACTGAAGTAGCGTATATGTTCGGGGTTTGAAAAATAAAATAATTGACCAGATAATACTGATTCACCCCCCCTCTCAGTATTATTTCCAACAATTGGTATCAGAGCAAGTCCTTCAGAAGAAGCTTGATCACTTGAAGGAAGATCTATCATCATGAGCAACTACAAGAGAGAAGCATCAATCAGGCCACCCATTTTTGATGGGACCAACTTCGTCTATTGGAAGGTAAGAGTCACAACCTATCTTCAATCTCTTGGTACAGAAGTCTGGGATATCATAG
>APFE030279524.1:20698-34348 GCA_000404065.3 Pinus taeda
CTCAAGAATGAATGTCCATTAAAACTACAATCGTTCGGTCTGCAAGGTTGATAATCATAGGAATTTCTTCAATGGACAATGTTTCTCTTGTCACAACTTTGGACACAAAGCAACTCAGTGGGTCGCCTACAAAACTATCATGACTAGAGAAACTAAAAAACAGAGGAGTATGACTAGGATCATGAAAATGACCTACAATAACTTTTTTGCTCTTGAAAATGAAGTAGAATGTTCTATTTGTAATAATTTTGAACATGAAGATTCTCAATGCAGGAGCAGGTTTCAGCAGACAACTCAGAAGGAGCAAGCCTCAAATGTCAAAACATGGAGAATGAAAGAAACACACCCAGAAAGATGTGGTATAGACTTATATGCAGAAGGGAAGGAAAATCAATGGTACATCGGTAGTGGATGTTTGAAACATATGACAGGTGATAAAGAAAAGCTTCAGTCTTATAGTGCCTTGGAGAAGGAGAAGAAAGTCTCATTTGGAAATGACACCCCTGCACTCATAAAAGGTAAAGGTTCTATTCTTTTAAAAGAAAAGATCAAAGCAGGAAATGTTATGTATGTTAATGGATTAAAGCATAATCTATTGAGTGTTAGTCATATGTGTGATCAAGGAACAGAGGTAATGTTTCGATCAAATGGATGTAGTGTTCGTGATCTTGATACGGGAGAAACAATGATAAAAGGCATAAGAACTCCAAATAATTTATACATATTCAAAGAAGGACAACAACAATGCTATCTGAGCATGAATGATGAACATTGGCTATGGCACCAGAGGTTGGGGCATCTAAGCTTCTCACAGATAAGGAAAGCATGAAAATACCAGGCAGTTCGTGGTCTTCCAGACATAAGAATTCCAGACAATACAATATGCAAATCATGTCAGTTTGGTAAGCAAACCAGAACTAACTTCCCAGAGAAGGAAGGATCAGCTAGTAGGCCACTTGAACTTGTCCACACTGATGTATGTGGTCCATCTAGGAAAAGGTCACCTCAGGGAGAAGAATACTTCATATTATTCATTGACGATTTTTCCAGGATGTGTTGGATAGGACTTATGAAGCACAAAGACGAAGCGTTCGAAAAATTCAAATCTTTCAAAGCCTTGGTAGAAAACGAATCAAATCACAAAATTAAGTGCCTCAGGTCTGATAGAGGTGGGGAGTTTACCTCAAATGAATTCTTTGATTTTTGTGAAGAACATGGAATAAGAAGGGAATTCTCTACAACCAGGACTCCTCAACAAAATGGAGTAATGGAAAGAATGAACATAACAGTTCAACAAATGGCTTGTGCTATGATTGATGAGTCTGGAACTCCCGCAACTTTCTGGGGGGGAAGCTGCATTTGCTGCAGTTGTTATTATCAACAAAACAAATGTCTGGGTGAATAGCACTCAAACCCCTCATGAGCTCTGCTATGGTGAGACTCCTTTGGTAAAATATTTCAAAATTTTTGGAAGCAAATGCTATATCAAAAATATTGATGAACATATTGGCAAGTTTGAACCTAGAGTAGATGAAGGCATTCTCCTTGGTTACTCTCCCCACAGCAAAGCATACAAGTGTTGTAATAAAATGCTTGGAAAAATTGTTGAAAGTATTGATGTAGTGGTTGATGAATAAGAAAACACTCCTAGGCAGGTAAGATCTGAAGATTTCGAAGATGATGAGGAATATCCATCAACATCAAATCAGATTCATGATGAAGAAGAAACCCACGAGGAGCCTAAAGAACAAATAAGGATAGAAGAAAAGACTCCATCCAGATACATTCAAAAGAATCATCTAGAAACTCACATTTTGGGGCAGAAAGAGGAAGGTATACAAAAAAGAAGAACAATTGCAGAAGATTCAAGCTATTTGGCATTATTTTCTTCCACTGAACCACAAAATGTAAGAGAGGCATGCAAAGATGAATGCTGGGTCAAAGCAATGGATGAAGAACTTGAGCAGATCGAAAAGAATAACACTCGGGAGTTGGTTCCTAGACCAAAAGATAAGAATGTCATAGGGACAAAATGGATCTTCAAAAACAAGTTAAATGAAAATGGAGAAGTGATTAGAAACAAGGCGAGACTTGTTTGTAAAGGGTATGCACAACAAGAAGGAATATACTTTGAAGAAAATTTTGCTCTCGTTGCTAGACTTGAGGCCATCAAGATGTTCCTTGCTCTCTCTAGCTTTCAGAAGTTCAAAGTATTTCAAATGGACGTGAAATCAGCCTTTCTGAATGGAGAATTAGAAGAAGAAGTGTACATTTAGCAACCAAATGGATTCATCCTTGCTAGTTATCCAAATCTTGTATGCAGACTAAAGAAAGCTCTCTATGGTCTCAAACAGGCTCCAAGGGCTTGGTACTATCGTCTAGACAAATACATTCATCAACAAGGATTTTCAAAATGATCAGTAGATAGCAATCTTTATATAAAAATTGAAGATAACAAATTGCTAATACTTGTTGTGTATGTAGATTATATCATCTTTGGCAGCAATGAAGAAGCTGAGTCAAAACTTTGCCTTGGTGATGTAGAAGGAATTTGAAATGTCTTTGCTTGGAGAACTGACATATTTTCTTGGTTTACAAATCCAACAAAATAAAGGCGATATCTTTTTATCTCAAACCAAGTACCTCAAGAAGATCTTGAAGAAGTATGGCATGGAAGATTCGAAACTACTATGTACTCCTACGGTCAGAAGATGCAGCCTCAGTGCAAATGATGAATAAGCAGCAGTGCATCAACCAACCTATAGATCCATGATTGGAAGTCTACTCTATTTAATAGGTACCCAACCAGACATCATGCATGCAGTAGGAATGGTTGGAAGATTTTAGGCAAATCCTAAGGAAACTCATATTTAGGAAGTAAAGTGAATTTTCAAGTATCTTCAAGGAACTCAAAATTATGGGCTATGGTATCCTAGAGATGCGGATCTCACTATTCATGCTTATACAGATGCAGATTGGGTTGGAAACATGGATGACAGAAAAAGCACTAGTGGCGGTGCATTCTTTATGGGTTCCAGATTAGTATCTTGGTTCAGAAAGAAACACAGCTCTATTTCATTATCTACAGCTGAAGCAGAATATGTGCCTGCTGCATCTTGTTGCACCCAAGTCCTTTGGATGATGCAAACCTTGCAGGATTATCAAATCACTTGTAATCCACCTATCTCCATCTTATGTGATAATACAAGTGCAATCAACATTTCAAAGAATCCAATCATGCATTCAAAGACCAAGCACATACCTATCAAATATCATTTCCTTCAGGAACAAGTGCTGGAACAAAAAGTCAAGTTGGAGTATGTCCCCTCTAAGGAACAAGTTGCTGATATACTCACCAAACCACTACGCAGGGAAACATTTGAATACCTCAAATAGAAGCTGGGAGTAGTTGATGCCTCATCATGTTGTTGAAACTTGTCTATTTCAGAGAAAAGTTGTTGTACACGAGTTGGATGAGGAGGATCCGCGTACATATGTCGGTTTATGTAGATACAGTCGGGTATATGGAGGTTTGAAGGATATCAGTAGGGACAGACTCTGGTTGGAGATAGACTTATATGGGTCTGACAGAGACCATCTGGCACAGGTTCAGGGGGAGCAGATAATCTTCTAATGATGCATTGTTGGCATTAGCTTAGAATCTTTTGGTTCAAGTACACAAGCTGTTTTGGGTTCAGGTGGAATAGTTGCAGAAGGAGAATAGAAGGAAAGCATGGTTGCTAATCTGTAGAGTGATTGACAGTTGTTGCTGATATCAGTCATTAGTGACTTTCATAAGTCTTGCTATTTTGTCTCTATGTCATGTATATCGTTTATTGTCAAGGTCATGTAACGGCCTATTTTGGTTTCCCCACTATGCCTGGGATGAATGATGTACTGTACTTGGTTGTCTTATGTAAATTTATGGTGTATCCCCACTTGGTTGGGTGATGGATATATGTATAGAGTCTGTTGATGATAGGAAGGTCTTTTATGATGTATAAGTCATGGTTCTTCTTGAAGAACATCTTTTTTCAGATCTTGCGTATAGTCAGGGGGAGCATGTTCAGCACAGCAGAGCAGAGATTTCAGCATGTACTCAGGAGGAGCACAACCCTTTTCCCTTGATGACAAAGGGGGAGAATGATCTTGAGCATCTTGGGGTTGCCATCAAGTCCAAAGGGGGAGATTGTTGGCATTATGGCACAGGTTTGGCAGGTTTGATGCTATGGAATAGGTGTTGTCCTTGATGGGAACTCACTTTGGTGACAGATCAGAGTTCAGGCCCTCAGAAAGGAGAAAAAGATATATACACAGGTTCACTTTGACGAAGCCATGTATACACGCGGGTTGGACGTTCCTAAGGCGCGTATGCATATATACGCTCTTTCATGCAAAGAAAGGTACATACATGTGGGAAAACTTACTTTTGCTCCATGGTATTTTGTCCTTGGTATTTGAACCTATGGTTTTGGGCCATGGTATCTAGTCATAAGTGTTGATCCCAAGTATTGGGTCCATGGTATTGAAGTGTTATGGTTTTTGGATCGTGGTATTGTGAAAGGCGAGGCTATAAAAGAGGAAGGAGATCATTTGGCAAGGTATCATCTAAATAATTGAATATCTGATAAAGTGCTAGATTTGGAATACTGTGATTGGGTTATGGTGCAGATCTGGATCTGAATGAAAGAGGAAACTGAGCGCAAGAAAAGGATAAGTTCTCTTAATGGGAAAAAATATTAAGGCTGGAATAGTGGTATCTCTATATGAGTTTGATCTGTGATATATGGTGCACGCTTGATCTATAAATCTGATAATCTGGGTTAACTAATATGTGAATGTTTGAATGAATGAATTACCATTTATAGATCTGTACGTAGGTTCATTGAAGTAAAGGTGCGTATACACACTGTTTTTGTAAGGGAAAGTCACATATACGTAGGTCGGTCTTGACACAGAAGCATATACACACTGTTTTGGTAAGGAAAAGTCACGTATACACAGGTCAGTCTTGACACAGAAGCGTATGCATACAGGTTTATGAATAGTGAAGTAGCATACATCTCTTGGTTTATGTTCTAGCTGCTTCTGTTTATAACTACAGTGTTCTGGGTTCAAAAGTGGGGTGTGATTACTGTTACTATGATCTGGGTACAGTTGTTAGAGAAGTGTTTATTTTGATTATGTTTTGATTGGTGAAAAAGTGATTGGTTGATGCAGACATTTTGATGTTTGATTGATGTTATTTGTGGATCCAGTCTGAAAATTTATGAAACGTCATCCCTGGAGGGAAGAGAAGGTTGTAGCCTTCTGCAGGTAGCAGCCTGCGAACTAGTATCTCAACTAGTACAATAACTAAGGGGGTTGTAGCTCCCTTCCAGGAGAAGCTAAAAAATGAGAGAGGGTTGTAGCTCTCTGCAGGTTGCAGCCTACGTACTGGTAAAGGATTGCACCAGTACAGAATCATTGTAAAAAGAAGTTTCTAATTAAAAGAAGATAGAGATGAATTGCAGCAGGTGGTTTTCACCCACATTGGGTTTCAACCTTATACCTTGTGTTCTTATGTGTGGTTGTCTTCCGATCTGTTTTACTGTTACTGGTAACTGTTTATATTATTCTGTTGCATAACTTAATGATCAACATCTCTAGAATAAAGTAAATTATAAATCTCCATAGTATACGCAGGTTTCCTTATCTGTAGTTGCGTATATACGCGGGTTCATCTAACTGAAGTAGCGTGTATGTTCTGGGTTTGAAAAAGAA
This sequence comes from Pinus taeda, assembly GCA_000404065.3. NCBI lineage: Eukaryota > Viridiplantae > Streptophyta > Pinopsida > Pinales > Pinaceae > Pinus > Pinus taeda. The sequence continues at coordinate 26,462 of APFE030279524.1, forward strand.
AATAATTGACCAGATAATACTGATTCATGCCCCCTCTTAGTATTATTTCCAACAAAGAACTCATGATATCAATGTCAAAGAAGAATTTAACAATCCCAGGTGTAGAAGAGCTTTACTTGCATGTGGACTGTTGAAATTCTTCCTGACTCCACATCTTCGAGCACAACCTGATTTGCTAGAGTTATTAATCCGCTCTTGGAACCCAATGGATGGGAATTTTTTAATCCAGGGAAAAGACATTGAATTTGATGCTACGGATATATATTTCTTGACTAGGCTATCTCATCGCAGTGAGAGGCCGATCTTAGAGGGTCAATGGGTCACTGGCGAGACACTAGACATGTTGATAGCACGAGTGTGCCCAGGGGCACACAAATGAAACACTAGCGGGAAATTACAAATCCCCACAGTGGAAGACTTGACTCTTCGCTCGATATTATTCATGGTGACGAGAACAACAGGCTCTCAAGCCCAACACGAGGTGACGAAGGCTGAACTTCAATTACCTCTTGATTGCCTTAACCCAACCATGTACAGTTGGCCAAAGTAGTGGCCAATAACATGAAGAGGCAGCTCACAGATTGTCATTGCGGGGAGGCGAAGCAATTTGGATATGGGTCCACTTTGATCTGACTCATGCTAGAGTGGGTGTCATCTCTTCAATTACAGGACATGGACTTATACAGGCCTAGACCACGGGAGACCCGCATCACCCGTTGGACACATGTTATGCCGTGAGGCGGCGGTGGCTGACCGATATCATGGGGGATGCTATTCCGAGAGTGGCTAGATCGCCAGACGATATTTGTCGAGGATTGGCCATATGCAGGCATGGACTTTCATGGAGACCCTGACATGATGCTTCCTACTGGCAAGCAGTGGGATGATGGAGGTAAAGCACTTTATTGAAACAACACACTATTTTTGTGTTTTGTTTTTATCATGTATTTTAATTTTATCATGCATATCTCTTAATGATGTCTCTTATGTTACTTGCAGATGTGGGACCAGAGAGGCCTGTGGGACTAGCTCCTAAGGCATGGAAGGATCCACAAGGCAACAGAGGGATAGCCTTAGTTCCCCTAGCTGGCAATGCAGTGGAGGAGATAGCCCATAACCTTGAGGGCTTGACTAACGGGATCCCAGATTATAGGGGGATTGAAGAAGTCCTAGTAGAGTACCAGAGACATAAAATCAGAGCGATACCTAGGGTGCAAAGACTCTTGAGATGAGTCGCACGGGCAATGGTCTGCTATATAGAGCATAACCCAACTCAGTAGATACCTAGGCTTTACTTTATACTGATTTTTTGAGAAGCATGTGTCTCGAATGTATTGGACACAGACTCTATTTTTGACATATACACTTATTTTTTGAGTGCCTCAGTGTGCCACACGACATATATATATATATACATGCTATCTTATGGTTCATTGTTGTGTCTAAATGCTTCTATACAATGTTTGATTACATGTTTAATAAATGTTTGTCTAATACAGAGTTCGCTAATGCATCAATTAATGTGTTTAATCTTCTTGGAATGTACTAATATATAATAAAATAAAAATTTCTTTCCAATAATTTAACACGTAAATACAACCTTAAAATCTGATGATCCCTGATGGAATAATGCCAGTTAAGTTGGTGCACAATAAGATGATAATCTATATTCACATGCAATGCATGAATATCGAGGTTAACAGCCTTGGTCAGTAACTCAATGACACACTATATTTAGTGACATTGTTTTTGGTACAACCCAGACAAATGCCCTGAAGGTCTACTATCTCTCTGTGAGGATCGTATATTACCCATGCCATAGAGGGAAGGTTCTGGGTACTATGGAAGGCACCACCAACGAAACCAACGAAAGGTGTAATAGACATCTACAAAAAAAAGTAAAAAGGCACAATGAGCGGAAACTACACCTACACACCAAGCCATACAAGAAAACTCACACTGAAAACACACATGTTGAAGACACATATATGTACAAATCAGATGCACGAGATTCATGCATAATATTTTTTCAGATAAAGCCCATTTCGGGGCTTATCTAGAGGGTTCCCTCCATAATCAATCAGCTCATAGGCCCATTTCTGAAAAACACATTTTAAAATGTAAGGCCCATGCCACATAGGCTCGAATTTACCTTCCCCCAACTTATCATTTGCTTGATCATAGAGCAGGACTAAATCTCCTTCAATGAAAGAACGAGGATGAAAAACTTGGTCGAAGTGAGTTTTAACTCTCTTCTTTTGCACTTCAATGACTAGAGAGGCTAGTCGATGGGTCCCGTCCAACCGCTCTAGGTAAGGAAGGCATTCTTCTACCGGAGTAGTGTTCGGGAGCAATTCGATGGCCAATTTAAGTGAAGGGATCTCACACTCAATCAGAAGGGTAGCCTCCACACCATAAACCAATTGGAACGTGGTGAACCCAGTGGCATCCTTCATGGAGGTTTGGTAGTCCCATAAGGCAGAAAACAACATCAGATGCCAATTGGACTTGTGCATGCCAATGGTGTGTTGAAGCATCGTGACCAAAACTTTGTTGACAGATTCTACCTGGCCATTGGCCTGAGGATAATACAACATTGAACTATCATGCCGCAAGCTCATCTAGGTTGTTAACTCAGTCATCATATGATTATAGAAATGAGAACCATGACCAGTGACGATAGCATGAGGGACTCCAAAACGTGAAATGACATGATTAAATAAAAATTGTGTCATTGTCTTACCGTTATTAGATAGCATAGGAATTTCCTCGGCCCATTTCATGAAATAATCAACAATAACGATGATATACCCATCTCCCCTGGCCAAGCGAGGTTTACAAGTCATATAATCAATGCCCCATTTGGCAAAAGGGCCGATGGTAATGATAGGGTGAAAAGGAGCAGGGGGCTGTTATAGACATTTTTGGGAACTTCAAACCCAATCATAAATGTTGATAAACTGAGGTCTCCTAAGTCAGTAAAAGTGTTGCTTCACTACCTAAAGGAACAAGGTCAAGTGATTACATCATCACCCAGAAGTTCTCCACTGAAAACTGCTCATAAATGGTCAAAACTGGACCATACTAAAAGTTTAATGCAGAGGGTGCGATGCATATCACCTTCCTAGTGTACAGGGTGTGATGCATACTTATTTTCTCCTCTGTAGGGTGCGATGGTTGAGAATGGACAAATGGCACGGACAAAATGCGAGGTGGAAGATCATGGAATCTTCCAGAAGCTTCCCCTCTGACATTTGCCTCTCCATTTTTGACCAGGGATGAGTAAGAGATCATCATTCTCCAAGTGGAAGAAGGAACTATCAGATTGAAGACACTAATCAAGATCCCAAAAGATGACTCACCTCTCTGTAATCATCTATATATGGATCCCTCATCACAGAGATCCAGAGGCTGGAATTCTGTATCTTATAGAGATGTGCTATTGGCATTTTGGTGTACATTCACAGTGTTTGGTGATCTAGCTTGCTTGAGGTGAAGAAGGGCTTCTTAGCCGGAGGATGATGCTAGGTCAGAGCACATGGTTGTAATCTTCTTGCTACTTTTCATCTGAATAAAGCTATTCTTGTTTCCTTCCATATTCTTGTGTACTTGTTTATATATGCATGTATATGGTTAATACATATCTGATCCTGTATTATTTATGAATTTAGATCCCTTTTTCTTGCATAGTAGTATGTTGTTGTGATTCCAAAGGTTCTTTTGAGGTTGGGCAGATAAAGAAGAAGCGACGAAGCTCTATCAAGAAGGAGAGGAAATCAAGCGCAAGACTCAGGTTGGTCTTCTTGTTCCTCCTCTCGTCTATTTTCATAAAAGGAAACAACAATAGACTTTGATTATTTATTTCTAAGATAGCCACCCATCTTAGTGGGAATAGCAGCATCCGAGTGGACACTATTCCCAGATAACAGGCGCGCACGCATCTTCCGTTGGTAGATTTGGCACGCATGACAAGAGCGGATGGCGAGAATGTAATCCTTGAAAATAGATGGCCAAAAATAACCAGCATGAAGGATCTACGAAGCAGTAGCATTCCCAGACATATGACCACCACAAGCGCCAGTGTGGTAGTCATTCAAGACTCGTTCGGCTTCCTTGAACGTCAGACAATGAAGGAGAATAGAGTCAGCACCAACATGGTACAGGGTGTCCCCGATAATGTGATAGGGTTGAGAATGATGGCGAATACGTTTTCAAACATGCATAGATAAATCAAGAAGAAAGGAGGACATCCGAAGGTAGACAATAATATCCCCATACCATGGATTGAGGGTGCTAATCACGAACAAAGACTCATCTGGAATATGGTCTGATCGAGAGGGCACAGTCGAAGATGGTAGGGAACAGAGCAAGTTAGTGAAAAATGAGGGATTTCTTAGACTTGGCTGTAGTGAACTCCAAGTCAAACTCTTGAAGGATGACAATCCACTTTGAGTACTTGCCCCCCAATAACTGACATGACAAGATGTACATCATTGGGTTGTAGTCAGAAATCACTATCGTGGTGTGCAACAATATATAGTGACAAAAACATTGGATGGCATGAATGGCGCCCAATGCCAACTTCTCGACATAGGCATAGTGAGTTTCTATGTCAAGTAGATTGCGGTTGAGATAGTAGACAACGTGCTTAGTACCATCATCATCATCTTGGACCAAAACCATGCCAATGGTGCTATCGGAAGCAACCAAATAAAGAGTATAGTCACGGTGATAATCAGGCTGACGTAACAACGAAGCAGAAACAAGGAGTGCCTTGAGCTGCTCAAATGACTCTTGTGCAATGGTATTCTAAACAAAAGGGATATCCCATTTTAATAACTGCGTATAGCCTTTGGCCACTTCAGCATAGTTTGGAATAAATGGCATAAGAAAATTTGTTTACCCTACAAATTCTGTAACTGCTGCAAAGAAGCAGGGGGAGGAAGATTCTAGATGGCTTCAACCTTAAGGGGATCCAGGTGGATGCGCTCTTTGGAGATGACAAACCCAAGAAATCTACTGGATTCAACGTAGAAGACACATTTATGAGGATTAAAATGAATACGATAGTGTCAGCAATGCAGAAAGATTTCGGGGAGGTGATTTGGATGGTCTTGGCGCTTCACTAAATGATCTGGAAGGTCATCTAGGTAAGGTTGTACAATGTGCCGAATATCATGGAATGTGTACATGTTGGAAGGTAGCACCGGAATTTTTTAGATCAAAAGGGAGTTTCTTATAGGGGAAAGTACGCCACGGACAGATAAAGGTGGTCTTGTGTTAATCTACAAGCAATATATTGATCTGGTTGTAACCAGAGAAGCCATCCATAAATGAATAAATCACATTCCCAGCACACTCATCGACAAGCTGGTCAAGGAAAGGTGTGGGGTAATTATCCTTGGGGCAGGCATGATTAATGTCATGATAATCAACACATACACTAATAGTGCCCTATTTCTTGGTCACAGGGACAATATTAGAAACCTAATCTGTAAGCAGGATAGGGTAAATAAAACCAGCTCTAAGAAGCTTTTCAACTCCCGCTTTAATAGCTGCAGCCTTTCAGGGGTGCGCGTGGGCGTAGACCCTATCAAACAGGTTTAGCATGTGGATACGTAGATATTTCACGCACCATGATGCTAGGATCGATGCCAGACATATCTTCATATGACCAAGCAAAAACATCATGAAATTATTGAAAATGATCAATATAAAGTTGAATCTCCTCCAGAGTATAGGTTACTCCAACGTGAATATGCTTGACAACCCCTGGGTTAATAGAGATGTCGATAGGAAGAGTTTGCGTAATGTTCCCCATATTTCCCTCAGAGAAAAATTGATGCATTTTTAATAGGTGTCTGAAGGGGTTGGGAGGGGACACAAGAAGCAAACTGCTCAAGACAAGTAAGCATAGCCACATGAGTAGGGAGAAATGAGGAACAATGGTGATGATTAGATCAAGGGGGTTTATGAAAAGACATAGACTTGATAATCGCTTCAGCAGAAGGAAAGAATTCTTATAAGGGGTTTGAAGGAGCACTATCTCCAAGCCAAGGGGATTGGACGTATGAGTTGAGAGCCTTACTTGAAGGAGTAGGTTTAGGAACTGAAGGCGATGCAGAAACAATTTTGACGTAGTTAAGCTCGGCGGGACTCAACGACATGAAATTACCCCAAGATTATACCTGATTAGCGGGAGGAAGAACCCACAGATCAGAACGAGCAAAAGTCATACTGATGGGAGTGATTTTTGGAGGTGGGGGGGAAAACACCCATGTGGGTAGGATGTTTAAAAAGTCCAGCACCCACACTCTCATACGGAACGAAGGTATGCTCCATGAAAGGCATGTTTCCATCAGGCTAAGAGGAAGCGAAGAAGGACATCTAGTCTACTGTGACAATCTTCCCTTCATGGGGAAAACGAAGGACACGAAATAGAGATGAAGCCATGGCTCGCGTGGCATAGGTCCAGCTTCGTCCTAAGAGGATGTTGTAAGTCAAACTGGCATCAACAACTTCGACCTCAACTTAGATCGTCTTCCCTTCGAGAGTAATAGGCAGATGTGGGAGTATACCATAAGGATAAGAATCTCTCCCATCAAAGGCTTCCAAGGTATTGGGAGACTGGCTCAGGGTTGGAGAACCAATAGCCTTCCAACAAGCAATGGACATGATGCAAGTAGAAGTGCCTTTATCAATAACAATGAAGTGAATAGTTTTAGAATTGATGCCGACTTGAATAAGGAAGGCTATTTGGTGAGGCAGTCACGGTAAATGATTTTTCCAGGTCAAAATTGATCAAATCCAAATCAGTTGGCTCAATGGTACCAATGGCTGATAGCAACAACTTCCTCTGAGAGGGACAACTCTAATGTCGACATAGCCGAAGGAGGTTGGGCTAAGTCCTCAACAATGTTATAATGCTGAGCAACACAAGCATTAGGGTTGTAAGAAGACTTCAAGAGCACTCCTTTAGGAAGAGGTCAAATTACCGACTCAGTACTAGGTTGTTCGATATGGAGTAGACCCGAACTAGGTGAAGGAACACCAAAGGGGAGCTCAAGTTCCTTCCCGATGGGTGGAGGATACTCTTTTGACCGTGTACTGATATGGATGGGAATTGTCCCAGCCATAAAAACTTGAGAGCCGAAGGGGGAAGAGGATTGAGACGGATCAACCACCATTTGATTCTGCTATGAGGGAAAAGGCTTTTTGAACATAGCAGGAGTCCCAAAGGAACCTTTTAACAAACCACTAACTTCAGACCATCTTGGGCAGTCTTTAGTATAGTGACATTCGTTGCAAATAAGACAAGGATACTTAGGTTTGCACTTGGCACCTTCCTTGGCTTGAGGCTTAGGGGGATCCTGCTTCGATTGATTAGCTTTATTCTTTTCTTTTCCCTTCTTCTTACCTTTCGAGGGTTTATCTGCCATGGTGGACTGAACGACATTAACCTCAGAAGTTTTACTAGAATTGGATGAAGCCTAAGAAGCATTTTCATTTGAAGCATTAGATTTTTTCTTTGCAGGGTTGATAGGAGCTTTACTAGAGGATGCGTTAACGAAATCGATGACACCATCAACAGATGGCATTGACAGAGCTTGGGAATTTTCGGGTCACCGGGCATCTGGCAAATAATCATATAGTGTGCCAGACTAGGAGTAAACCAGGTCGAGGTACTGAGCACGCACAATGGCCTACTCTTCAGTTACACATGGCCCCATTGCAATGTCCCGGGCTATCGGACCAACAAACGAGGTTGTAAACCAGTCGGTCAAAAGCTGGTCTGGGATCCAGAACTTAATTAAGTTGGGGGTAGGAAAATTCTAGCCTATGTTGCATGGGACTTAAATTGTAAAATGTGTTTTGCAAAAAGGGGCC